>JAGKTI010001972.1:0-15577 GCA_018397915.1 Birgus latro | reverse complement strand
TATATATATATATATATATACAGTATATATACACATACAGTATAGCTTTTGCAAAGGTGTAAATAACTAATAGCGTCCAAACACCCAGTAGGTGTTCTGTTGTATTGTGTGTCAGTAATAAGTGCTAAAAAGACAAGAAAAATGATTAGTAGTAGTTGGAAAGAAGGATTTTCTGTAACATGGTTTTTACTTCAGCCTTGAGAATGTTTGTCTTGTTTTCTTTGCACTTTCACTGCAAGGTAGAGAAATTACTAGGTGCTTAGACAACATTAACCTGTTCACTAATGTTGGGAAAGTTGTCCAGTGTGTAGGGGGAAAAAAATTCTAAAGGGAGGTACTACCCATAAGAGCAGCAGTAATATGATTTATAGTACTGTACAATAATCCCCTATTTAGCAGACACCACATTGCCCAACAAATGTCATTATCCAACAAGCAGAACTCTATCTAAATTAAAGCAATATCAATTTTTCTTTTTGGCATTAACCAACAGCACAATACTAATCACACATGAGTAATCAGCAAATCATTTACAGTACAGTATGGTAAGTACAGCATACAGTAGCTGTATATTTTATTGTAAAATACAGTACTGTTTTCAGGAAAACTCTGTTTGGGATTGTTTTTTCTGTTTGGTTAGGTATACAGTACAATAAAGGGTTTTTGTAGCAGTTATGGAGGCTGGGAGGGGTAGTAGGGCATTATTTGAAAAAAAAAAAATGTACTACCCAACATGACTTTGGCTGAATTATGCTGGATAATCAGGGGATTGCTCTACATGTATTCTGCAGTATATCTTACTTTTTGCCACCTAATTTACCATGCACTGCAAGGATGTATTCTACTCCCAGATTGTTTCATTCAGCATAGATATCTTGTGTAATGTGTTGTATTTCACTCAGCATAGACAATATTTCATAATTCTCTCTCTCTCTCTCTCTCTCTCTCTCTCTCTCTCTCTCTCTCTCTAGCACCAGTAGACAGAATTATCCATTGTATAAGAGATCCCCTGTTATAAAGCAGTTTTTATTTGAACTTTACTTTGGCAGACTGTTAAATTTAACTTAAGAGATCCCTCATAATGATGGGATTTGAAACAGTCTCCATTAAAGTCTTCCATACACTGAAATAATTGTTGTTTGGTGAAATGAAGTCCACTTTTTATTACATTGTATTATTCTTTTCAGTGTTCCCTCTCAGTCTTTCGGTTGTTTGGAGATCTGTACCATATGTTTGACTGCTGGTTAACTATAGTTCTGAAATGAAAGAATAAGAAAATATATATGTAAGAGGTAATTAGGCATTTGGCAAACTGTGTACACTTCAACAGTGCACACTTTGAAAGAAACTGAGGACACAAGCAGCAGTTATTAAAAATTACCAAGTGATTCTATCCTGTGTTTGTGTTCTTGCTGTGGTGGGGATGTTGTACAGTATATAGCTTTCTTTTGACATTTCTCATTATATACTGATCATTTAGGTTATTATCAGACCTCTCCTGTGTTATACTTTTTGAGGTGTGTACATGTTTAACAAGTCATGTACTGCTCTCGGCTTGAAATGTGTCCTAGTTTGACATTACAGGCTTTGGAGAGTGAACTTTATTACATTTACCTGCTTTGGTTCACTCCATTTTATTCACCGTTATATTTCTTTCCTTTTTATCCTTCAATCTTCGTGGTCATACCCAGTTCCTCAGAAGGGTACGTTGTCCACGGTAGTCCTGAGTCTTGCCACTGAAATGTGCTCACTCCGTCTCCTGTTACCTTTAGCTTTGCCAGAACCTTGTAGATTAGAGACTGGGTAGCTGCACTAACCACTACCCACCTGACACTGGACATAGACTTTAGAGCCCAATTTACAAGTCCCAGCGGTCCTATATCATTCATCTTCACATATCACCAGTTCAGCACTAATACTTGCTGTCCATATTCAATGTTTACTATGGCTGTCTCATGCAGGACTGGTGTGATGGTATTAGTGTTTTTTGACATGTTGCTGGGTCTTACAAATCCTTGATCAAATTCCTTTTACTCAAATTCAAATCAGGAAGCTCCCTGTCACAGCCTGGGCTTGAACTTCTGTCATATCAGATAACAGATCAATTCTGTAACCAGTTAACCTCCGCTTGGCTGGAATGAGGCTCTTGCATTGCTTATGAGTGATTGTAAGCTGGAGTGTTAGGTTGGGTGGCTGTTTTTGACCTGATAGCCAACTCCTGCTTCCCGAGTATTCCAGCAAATGCCTCAGGCTAAAATGTCTTCAATCCAGTGACATGTTTTTGTTTGTCTTGCTACTTCCAGTTTATTCAGCTGAGGAGTGAGTATTTGAGTAGAGTGGTTACATCTAGCTTTCACTAATGTCTTTGCTACAGAAAGTCTTCCTTAAGAAAGATTCTTTTGGAGATAGCAAGAATAAACCAAAGGAATAGGACACTGGATTGAAGGGGCGAAATGAATCTTGTACCAGAATTATGAAAGCTGCCCAGTGTCTTCTGTATAAGGGGCTCCAGTGTTGCCATACCCATGCTTATGTTGTTGTAGAGTAACAGGTTACAAATTGTAACAACTTCATAAGAACTCAAAAGTTGTTACATTTGAGCACTTCTCAGCACAAAGGCTCTTGAACTATTTATACATAAAAATAGAAAGCAGTGAATATTTTTTACTAAAACCAAGGAATCTGACATTTTGCACTTGAAGTGGATTGGATATTTTTAGAATAATTGGTGTGGTCTAATTGGTGTGGTATATACAGTACTAACTGATACTGTATGTAATACTGTGTTGGCAGCAGTGTGTTGTGTGTTCAGAAGTGCCAACCAGTGTATAGAAGCTATAATATTTATTTTTTGGTTATACCCCTTAATGTTTCCTCATCCTTTCCATAATTTTCTTCAGAGTGGTGACAAGATTTATCAGTTTATATCTTCTCATCCCAGATGATTTTATTCAGCTTGCTTTGGGTATACCTCTTGTCATGGAGTAAATAAAGACTATATCTCCTGATTATTCAAAAGAATACTATATCATAGAAATTAGTGTCTTTACTGAATGGTGAGGAAACTTTATTCCAGTTATATATCTTCATTTTGAAGATAATTGAGATGTGTGAAACATACCTGCAGATTTATGTAGTAAATTGTGATGCAACATTTCCTTAGTTCTTAAAAAAAAATTCAGCTACTGTTTTTAACCTAATCCTTTGAATAATGTTTGGCATAACATTTTAACCATAATTGTGTCATTTGTTGCTTAGTGGCTTTATTAGTCAACTATACCTTCTTGTGATGTTGCATGCTTGTTGCACAGTCAGATATGAGTTGAAGGTAATTAATAAAATATAACTGTAATTATCATTTGGGCCTCTTGCATGCAGACGGGGAAGAAGAGGGTAGGTGTCATCCAAACATGTAGTAACACTTGATTTCAGTGTGCTGGATTTTGCTGATTGATTCCTGTCCCTTAACCATCATCCATCCATCCATCATCCAATCACATATTGCTCATGTCAGTAGCATAGGGGCCCAAGGCTAGGCCTTTAAGTCAAGATATTTAAACCCCTCAATGAGGGTGATATAATTTTTAGTTTGTCGTGCTGCTTCCAGTGAATGAGATACCACTCGCTAGAGTAATATGGTCTTGGAATACAGTAAAATACATTATTTATCAGCATCCTAATCCATTTTCTCATTCATATTGTAAATTGGGTTGGTGTGATACAGAAAAAGGAAACTTGCACAAATGCAGTTTTGTCTTGTAACTGCCTAGTGACATATTTCATTTTGTCACTACCAGTTTTTTAATCGTCAGTCGGTGACTTTTTCATTTTCTTCCCACCATCAGACAGCTTTTTTCTTGGCTTCATTCCAGTGACCTAATTTTTATTTTATGCTACCACAAAGCAGTTTTATTAAACTTTGGAGAAAACATTTGTAGTGATGAGGTTTGAAACAGTCTGCACTAACCTCATCATAACCTGATGTCTGTCTCCTTAACTCTGCTCAGAAACACCTGTTGGGTTGTGTAAACTTCAGAAATACCTGGATCTCTCGGACCCAGGCATATAAGAAAACTGTATTTGCACACGTTTCATGTAATGAATTCCTGAATATCTTAACAGTTTATAAGGTGTTATCAACTACAAAATTATGCAAATAAGTTTTTATTCGCTTAACTTTATATATTTATATAAAAAAAATGGAAAAAAATATTGACAAAAAATACGTTTTTTTTTTTTTGGGGGGCAGTAGCTATACAAGAAAACAAAGAATACTATTAGCCTAACACTTGTGTCACAACTTGAGGAATGGAGATCCTTCATGATCGGAAGAGTGGATCTCACACAGCTAGAAACAACCTGCAAATGAGGAGAACAGATGCAATATGATGTTCCTCCTCAGGTATACTTGGGTCTTACAGACCCAAATGCAACTTCTGAGTAATATAATGCAAAAACAGAGAAAGCTGAAAGTAACCCTTCTACACTTTGTATGAGAACAAAAAGTTAAGATGCTAGTGAGGAGGATCGGGATCCCAGGCATCTAGAAGTTACTGAATAAGAGCAGGTGTGTCACACCCAGATGTTCCTGAGCAAGATTAAACTGTATAGTATCACCTGATGGTAGCAACAATGAAATAAAAATGTTCTTGGATTGACAGTTCAAAAATTTTCTTGTCAGTGATTGTCTAGTCTCATACATTTTGATTTGAATTGGATAGTAAGACACTGATTAGCACAGCATACAATCTGTTATAGGTGGCTAAGTTCAGTTGTTTCAGCTATATTTTCTGGTATCGTCTCTGCTGTCCAAGTGATGTTCCCAATACATTTGTGTGATTTCCATATGGTCAGTAATAGGATTCGTTTATGAGCTTTTATTTCCAAGCTGCAGTGTTGGGTTGGGAGCAGCCACATCAGGGGCATAAGGTACATTCTCTGTGGAAGACTCGTGATCGGCCATTGCCACCAGTCAGCTCCCCACCGAGCAGTGCACCACCGAGGAGTGGGCTCAGTGTAGGGGTGTCACAGCTCTTACCAGCTAATGAGAGAACAGCCCCCTTCCACCTCAGGCCCTTTAATAAGCTTAGACACACACTGGGTGAATTCAAAGCATGGCCAGGCACTGAAATGTTTTTATGTAATTATGCATTCAGTTTTTGCCACAATACATTGTTTCCATTAGTAATATGTGTAAGTTTGCAGGCGGCCAATTTGAGCATTTTTTCCATCACTTGTAGGCAGGTTTGCCAATCATACAACAGATAGCACATTAGCAGTCAAAACATAGCCAACACTGTGTGATCATACATATTTATGTGTTAATTTCACTTCAAAACTATAGAAGGAGATGTAGTGTTTTCTAGATTTTCATTGATTAATATTATTTGTAATATAATTATGCAGTCTAGCAGACTCAGTCTGTGTGTTTTAACTGTGCAGATCAAGCACTCATGTTTTTGCCAAATTTTTCAAGGGATTTATATACTCATTTCTGTACCATGAGTGAATGTGTTGGCAATGATGTTCCAGAGCCCTCCCATGGCAGGAAATATGTAAGGGATCCTGAAAATAGGGCCTGTAAAGTAAGTATGAAAACACCACTGGGCAGGAATATATAATCTGCTAAACTAAGCAACAAGTGGCTGCTTGAGTTATAGACCCCCATGTAGCAATGGCTGCTTTACCGTATTCACCATGTCTGTGATTCAGCATCTGTTCAAGTAGGTTGGGGATATTGGAGACTATGATAAACAAAATAGTTATCAGCAGAAACTTGTGATTTTGGTGCCTGTGGAAAGGCACCACAAGACAAGCAACCTTGCTGACTGATTTTTGAGTGAGTATTGCTCTCTTTAATACTCATTATAATATAAGTTATTGTTTTTTATATTTTAATGTCACAAATGAAATACAGTCATGACGCACATTACAATGGGGTTTTACTTTAAGCAAAAAAACGTTGCATAATGATTTATTGTATAATGAGGTTGGTATAAAGGGTTCAGTGGGGATAGGGAGGGTGCCTGTGACCATGTAATGTAAAATCTGTAAAAATCTTAACCTTTTAGGCTTGTCCTTGGTGCCCCTCAGTAGCACCACGCTTTCCAGTAGGGATAGTATCTTTGCCAAACAACTTCCAATTCACAAGTTTCAGTATTTCTGACAAAAAGTTATCACTTTGCTTAAAATGCACCCAACACTATTTGTTTTGCACTTACAATTATTTAGTGTTACCAGTGGTGTTTCATTGGCCTTTCATGCACAAAATGGAACAAAAAGCAGACGATCACAGCAAATGTACACACTGGATGACCATTTTGGCTCAGTCAGCTGACTGGGAGACCATGTGTGCATGGTAGACAGTTTCCAAGTCACAAGTGTCTGTATTTCAAACAAAAAGTTACCACTTACCATCGCACACTACACTACTTTTTACATACTGTACTTGCACCATTATTTGGCAATAGCAGTGGTGTTTCAGTGGCCTCTCATGCACAAAATGGAATGCAAAGTGACAGTCACAGTGAATGTAAACATTGGGCAGCCATCTTGGCTCAGTCAGCTGACTGGGAGGCATCATTGTAGTGAAACTGCAATAATTTTGCCATTGTTGTTCCAAAAATGAATCTGATTTCTTCTTCATTGTTGTAGCAGTGTATCACATAGCGAACAAACTTATAACTAGACGTGCCTGTAACATAATGCTGGTATTATGTGTTGGTACAGGTTTCTTTCATCACTACAGTATTGTTAATAACTGAGCATAACCTGCAGTTATGAAAGTACTGGGATGAACAGTAATCATGTTCAGTATTGCATTTGAGTTTTATAATTATACAAGTACTGTTTAAGCTTGCTCTCCTCACGAGGCATTAAACATTATATAAATATTTTAATTACCATTTATTTTAACACTCGTGGTGTTACTAAAGGAAGGTGCCTTTGGTGGCATAAGTGCATAAAAATGTTCCAGTGCAGGTAGGATATTTTTTCATCCAGTTGATGCATATGAGGTTAAAAGAAGTCCTACAGCTTCTTTTGAAAGAAATCAGTAATGCTACTTACCCCCCCCAAACCGGATTTCCCATTCACTCCGCATGTAATCTTCATCTGAGTCAGACTGAGTCTCATTGTCATCTGACCCCTCCAGTTCACTATCCCATTCCATTTCCACATTACTTTCACTGTCAGACGACACCATGACAATCCTGCGTATCTCCTATCACGAGGAAATGGGGTAACTGTCCTGCAAACACGTGTTTCCCTCCCTCCCTCCCCCCACCCGCGAGTACAGCAACGCCGGACTCGTTGCTAGGCAACCATGAGCTGATCCCAACAATCACATTTGTTCTATATTATATCACATTATATAGGTATATATATATATAACAAAATCATAATATATATTATACAGTATGCCCCCAAACAGATTGAGCTCATTGGCATAAATCTATGACACATGCCAGAGCCATGACAGGGGTGCATAACGTCATAGCTGGTTGCCATTCAGTCACAACACGTGGCATCATTATTTCAGCCCAAACCGAGTATTTAGCTCCCCTGCATGTCCCTATCTTCACGTATACGCCCGTATACAAGAGTGAATTCGGTTTCTCAGCCGAACATTTTTTTTATGTACGCAGGAGTATACATATGTGGAATTCGGTAATGAAGAGGTTAAGCATTGGCATATTTATTTTTTAATTTATTTTATGGTGGAATGTATGTTATGCTAATCAGTACCCCGTATGGGATTGGCCTTACTGTTTCTTTATGACCATGACTTGTTTTACAGGAAGTTAAACAGTAGAGGGCTCGCAAGGAGCATAAGGCTATAGATTCTTAAGTCTGAAAGAATGGCAAATAATAGCATAATGCTAGATGGTACTTTTAGCCACTACAACAGTTGCAATGTTTTTTGCCATTTTCCCTTTCATGAATTGAGAACATCACCCCATCCTCAGGTGAGAAAAAGTCAGGATGATGATGATGGTGAATACTTACGAGTATGGAAAATATCCTCAGTGCATAAGTGGAAAGATAGGGTGTATCAGTCATATTTTTTAACACTAGTCACAGTTCTTAGGATTGTATTTATTCGAGTTTAGGAGTTGTAACACCTCTTCATTAGCAGTTTATCAAGTATATTACACAGCTGTTCTGTTACTGTATGTTATTCATGTCTTCTCTGGCAACTTAGATTGCATACAAAGCATAGAAGACAATGCTAGTATTAATTTTATGTATACAAAAGTAAACTGGTAAGAAAATACAGGTATACCTCATTTAACAATATGGATGTGTTACCTCTCAAAATTATGAAATTAGTTGACATTAAATATACAGCGTAAGTTATAACATGTTCAATGGGGATACATTACCAAACATCCCAGAGTTGACCATGTGGGTGGATATTTGCACTATTTCAATCCAGAATCAGCCTAAATAATGTTCATAGTCACCTAAAACAGCACATTCTATACTCTTTGTAAATCTTAACTTGTCCCAGAATTATGCCATTTTGCATCATATTTCACATACCCCAGTGGAAGAAAAAAATATTACATGTCTGCTTTCCTCCCATAGCACTTCACGACCAGCATCATATTTTAGTGTCAATCTCTTTACAACTTAGCATTGAAGGTAGAGTGATTCCAGGTTAGAGTAAAGCAGTACATTAGGATAAACCACTGTAGATGGAGTATCAAGCATAGAACATGGTGATATTGTTGATAGCATTCTGTAATGTATTTTGAACTCAAGCCCTCAATGATTAAGTGCTGAGAGAATTGTTTTATATTGTACTTTTCATGTGTACTTGTCATTTTGTCAAATTAGAGCTTAAAATATCATTCAGAATTGAAATGCACAGATCATATTGAAGATAATTATATCACACGGACTTGGTGAGGATGCAGGGCAGCTTTATTATAGCTAAGTAAACAATAGTTTGGTCAGTTGGTCTGAAGATTATTTTAAATTGTACTTTTCACACACATTAGTCAGTTCCTGTTACTTGAGAGCTTGTAAAATATTCATCATTATTCAGACTTAATGTACAGACCATATTATGGATAATATCACACTAACTCAAGGTCAGGGTTCAGGGCAGTGTTTTGTGGTTGGTGCCAGGCAGTCATTACATCAAATTCTCCCCCCTCAGCAAACATTTTGAAATTGGGTGTGTTGAGTATGTTTAATGTCAAAAATTTACCATCATTAAACTGATGTACTGTATTGTTCAGTGATGCATTCTTAAATGAGTTATACCTGTAGTGATATATATGCAGAAATAAACTGCCAAGAAGAATGTGCTACATAGCCTCCTTTGCCAGTGAAAAAGCCCATAGACTGAGCTTTGTCAGTCGGTAGTTTCCTAGTACTTGTGTCCTTTGTCACCAGTGTTTGAATTTTCTATTCTGCACCTTTGTTTGTAATAGTGCAGACAGTTCTTGTATGAAGACACCCCTCACCCCCCACCTCTCTCTATCTCTCTCTCAAAAAAAAAAAAAATTAAAGTTCCATTGCTGCCTGTGAAGTTGATTTGTCAGTGTTTTCAGTTAACGATATGAGTTGTATGGAAAAAGCATTAATAGTTTGGAAAATGCTCCCCACCAGTAACAAGAGCTGTCTGTATTTGGCTTGTCTTACATGTGCTCTCCTTTCTGTCCACCAGAAACTACCCTGTGTTTGCTATTTTATTTTGTTGAGTAGTAGTGATCCACTTTACAGTTTTATGGATTTATTTTTATTAATCATTGTGATTCTGATGATGTGCAGCCTTTGTGTCCTGTATATCAGAAGAATGCTGCCTTAAATCATTCATTACACTGATGTACAGACAGACACAAGTATCTTTCCAAAATTTTGACAAATACGTAGCAAAAAAAAAAAAATGAAACATGCACTTACAAAGATAGGATTTTAGTTGTATTTTGCCAGTTGTAAATTTTCTTGAGATGGGACTGGGAAGATAGTTCTTTCTTTGATTGTACTTTTTATTGTTGCTTCCTCCTGATTTTTTTTTATTCAACTTTGGGGTGCCTTTGAAGTGGAAGGGTTGGTTCTGGCATTCATTAACTCTTTCACTGCTGGAGACTCTAAACTTGAATGTAACTATCAAGAAGTATCATGAATGAAATATAAAATACGTCATCAAATTGGAGGGTAATTAATTTTTTGGCCACTGCTTGAAGGTGTCCTAAGCACTGGACCCCATTAAGTACGATGTGTATATTATATTCTTATTACCTCCATATTATTCAACTTAAAGATCTGCAATAGTGAAGAGATTTAATAAGGCTGTATGTAGTTGGACTCAAGGGGACAAGATCCAGTATTCATTCCTCCTCGAGATACTAAGATGGTTTGGTGTGCAGCATCACAGATTTGCCATCATAATTCCTACAGCTATTTACTAACCATAAAAAAATTAATTATAAAGCTTGTTACCTTGGGTACACCATTTTTAGCTGGGTTTGTAGAATAGCTCATGATGAAA
The DNA here is from genome assembly GCA_018397915.1 of Birgus latro. NCBI lineage: Eukaryota > Metazoa > Arthropoda > Malacostraca > Decapoda > Coenobitidae > Birgus > Birgus latro. Next base: position 5,073 of record JAGKTI010001972.1, on the reverse strand, counting down.
TCTGTTTGCTCATGTTTAAGAATTTTATATTTTCAGTTTAAGAATAATAGTGGTCAGTTCAGTAGTGATTATGTATATTAAAGTTATTTATTGTAGTTTCTCCTGTAGTGTTGATAACTTCAGTTCATCAATTTAAATGAAAACATGGAAAAAAAAGAAGCTTTTATATATATATTGTAATTGTAAGCATTCACATGACAGATTACTTGGTTATCACCCACTGTAGGATTGCTCAATAAGTGACTGACCTGACTGCTTGTTGCCCTTGTAGCTGAACGTGTGGAGGACTGGATGGAGGATGTCAACTCCCGTGTGGACTACGCTGTGGCCTTTGGAAAGCAGCGCAAATTTATCAAGACTGGCGACCCTGTGGTAGTTGTGACTGGCTGGCAGAAGGGTGCTGGCTTCACCAACACCATGCGCGTCCTGTACGTTAAATAAACAGTCTGCTGGTCTCGTTAAGGGCCCGTTACCAGTGGCCCTTGTTTGCTGACCCCAGATAGTTGGCCCTAGATTTGTGGTACTAGAAATTTGGTGGCCTCTAGTCTGGTGGCTGTATATGGGTTGGGGCTTGGAGAGGTGTTAGGGACTGTGGTGTGAGAGAGCCCAAGATGCCAATATAATCATCTGTGAATTCCCTTCCTCTCACTTCCTTCCCCCTCTTTCTGAGGGGTGTGGGGGTGATATATATATATATATATTAAATGGTACATTTAACTGGGTGCACACTTGAGACATATGTGGATCCTCTTTCTCTCTCGCTTCCACCCCCTTTCTTCGTTTAGGGGGTTGTTGGGTTGGGGAGGGAGTAAGGGCCACACAGTTAAATAGTATGTACTTGAGATGTCCCTTTTGTCACTGCATATTGAAATCTTGTGATAGAAAACTCCATATTACCTTGATTATGTTGCTGCATCTTAACCCTTGGTAGTGCAGGTGTTATACAAGTTGAATCTCTCTCGTAAACCTACAGTCGGCTAAATTATAGTATTCAGAATGTCTGGGTGGTTTGCTGACAAATCACAGAACAAGATACATTGAGTTATTCTTGTGCCATTTTGCATCAAGGATTTAACACTGTTAGATATAGAAATTTTTAAGGAATTCTATTAACTTTGAACTAATAGTTAATGGTTCAGTTACTGGGAATTGCTTGAGTATGTGGGTGTAGTTGTCAGGTGTCATTTTTGTTTGGTTGTGCTTTTTGTCTTGATGTTGGCCCTTTATGTGAATGTTGGGTTTGTGTGTAGAAATTCTGGAGGTGGAACCAAATGTGAGGGTCATGTCAAGTTTTTGGTGTGCTGTGGCTATGTATGTTAAGATATCCTTGTGACAGCAGAAGGCTTGTTTGGTAAAAATTAAGTTTTGGTAACTAGGCCTGTAATATATTGGAATGTTATGAACCAGAGATGCAGTGGGGGGCACTGACTTCTTAGAACAACTATTTTCATCACCACACATGCCTAACCATCACTAAACCACTAATGCACCTTCACGTTGAAAAATTATGTACCAGTACATAAAGTGTAGTGACATCACACTAATCGCTTCAGTGTGGTGACATACCGGTACTTTACTTTATATTCTGACCATGCTACTGCCAGGTGATTGTATTCAACTTGAGGAAAACACATCATAGTGAAAGGGGTTATTGGAGGTCATATCTGATGTCATCAAATAGAAACATCTCCCCAAAAGTGCATGAGTTCATCTTGATATAGAAAAAAAAAAATGGATTGAAGAGGTGAATTAACTTGGACAGTAAGGAGTATTTGGAAACATGGTTGAGCCTCCTGACCAAATCATCAGTCATGGACTTCCAACTTGTAGGGGGGAGAGCCCTGGAGACTGAAACTGATATTTCCAAATCATCAAGGGAGATAAAACTACCTACGGCCAGTATTTTAAAGACAAAGTTGCATTTTTTTCTTTTGGTTGGTAGATGATTTCACTTTCAAGTACAGTTTGCTCTTCCTTGTTTGGCCTCCCATTGTCTCTACTAGTATATTCAATTTGGGATTCCAGGTTTCATGCACTTTCATAAATAAGTCATCGTAACCCCTCTTTCCGTCACATAGAGTGGAAAGAACAAGAAGAGATAATCAGTAACTTTTTAACCACTCATCCTGTCACCATGCAATTTTATTCACCTCAGGAAGGATCTTTTGTAGTGAAGGGGTTAATTAAGACTGGAAAAATCTCCTCGATGGGAGTAAAATCACCTGTTGATAGATGTTACTGTTCAGGTCTATACTGGAAAATACCTCATTGGATTGAAAGGGTTATAGTCAAACTGCCTCAAATTTTCTTTACGTCCAGTCACATCACACAACTTATATACTGTTCACTCACTGTCATATCTCCAGGAGCCCTAGGAAGAAATTAAGTTAAATAGATGTTGTTTGCAAGCAGATGGATTATGCACATAATGGTTGTGATGCTTCTAATTGAAAATTTTCCAGAACTTGTCTATCCCACAGTTATATATGAAATAGCTGTTTGAGTGTATATAATTAACCTGTGAGATGTAGCCAAGAATTTCCAAAACTAATGGTAAGTGAATGAATGTCTTTGCTATATTGCTGAAGCTAGCTGCTGCTGATCTCTCTTTCTGCCCAGTTCTCCTCCTCACGTGATAAGAAACTGGTATTTGCTGATGGTTATGGTGTGAACTAATCCTACCAACATTATCCATACATCATAAGTTGGTTATAGAGTAATATCATGCTAGGACCCCATTAACAATCATTCATTTAGTGCTGTTGTCCTGCAGATCTGTCTCAACATCATTGCATGATTCATTATGCCTATTAAGTATGTTTCTAATGCTTTAATCATTCAAGGTTTTTCTGTTGTGATATTTCTGATTTATTTCTATAATATTCTGAAGCCATTAGATAGCTCATTCTTACATTTGCTTTCAGTCTGGTCCAACCCAACACCTATTATAACTGGTAAAATTGCCTCTCCCTTCATCCATGTGAAGTTCCCCTTTTTCTACTGCTGACCTGCACCTCCATTCATTTTTTCGATGGTTGTTTGAGGTATTTTCATTACAGTATAAATTTTGTTAACATTTTGAATCTAATTTTATGCAGGCTAAGGAAAATTTTACACATTCTAAGGAAATGGGAGGAAAAACTCTGCTTGGTTACCACTGAGTTTAGTTATTTTGTGATCTTTTCTGGAAAATAATGGCCAAGTATTTTTAGTAATAACTGTCTGTTATGTAGTGTACCTTGCTAACTGTTGTGAGTCAATATTATCCATGCACAAGTTGGTATTGCATTTGTCATCTTTAAATGCGAATGTAAATTATGACAGGGGTGTGTTTGTGTGTATGCAGCATGTGTGAGTGTGAGTTATTCGTTGGTGGTTGATGCAGGATACTCGGAGAATATTAATCTACACTCTTATATCATGACACTTCCATTTGTTATACTCAATGATCCCTGTATGCATAACTCAAGAAGCAATTTGTTCTCTCAGTCTTTAAAAAAAAAAAAAAAGAAAGTCATTAATTTAATGTAGTATTGGAATATAATCAGACAAGAAAAAAAATTGGCCTTTTAAGTTAAAGAAATTGACAGAAATGAATGTAGCTGTTTTACAGTTTTGCCAACATTACGTGAGATGAAGAGTTATTGATGTGAATGAGAATAATTATAACCTGAACATGAGGAATGTTGATTGTTGAAGGAGGTGAGAGAAGTGAAAGTATTGATATGAGAATTTATTTTTGTTAATGTTAAAATACTGTGGCTTGGTTTTCATGCTCCTACTGAAGAAGAAGTTACAAAAGTGCATGTTATGATATTGACAGGTCAGTTTGGCCATATTGTGAATACATAAGTATATTATGGCAGTGAGGGATCTCCTAAATCTGTGTAGTTCTACTGTACTTGTACTGGTCCTGTGTGTACTTAGGATTATTGTTGGCTGGTTTCTTCTATGCACCACATCAAAACTACTTGCCGATAAGCTAGTCACTCTTGAGGCTTCTCTCTGTATCACTGGCCGGTAGACCAAATGGTGTACACAGTAAACTTCACTGTTTAGTTCCAGATGTACTCAGCACATTGGTGCTTGTTGCATAAATGACAGGATTATATTCTTACCACGTTAGGAGACTTTGTAGTATTTGTTGCATAGGGAATTATATATCATACTGTGCTAACTATTCTCGTGTATACTGTCTGTGGCAGTGCAACATCAATATGAAACATGCAAGAGAATAACATGCCATTTGTTAAATAAAGCAGTAAGGAATAAGTTTTAGAAAGCCTCCATTGCCTCCATAACCCTGTTGAATACAGTTTTAAGAGTTTGATATAGCCACAGATACCTTCCGTGTGACTGAACTTGGCTTTAGTCATAACGGCCTAATATACACTGCAAAAGTTGGGTACATCTGATACCAGACTGTCAGTGTTGTCAACTGCTGTATCACTGCTGGGTCTCAACTGTCCTTTATCTCCTCAGAGCCTCATATCCCGCCTACCAAAGATAGTCTGTGCTTATGGCATCTTCGTTATCTCATGTTCTGGCAGTAAAAACATTGGTATGATTATTGTCTTGTATTTTATCCCAAGATTGCTAGGTTCATTTTTTCTTTAATTCATCATCCAATCCTACATTGCCTCATGAGGAACGTAGGAGCCCGGGTCTAGGCAAGTTGATCCTGACATTTAAGATGAGAGTGACCAGCCTCACTCATCCCTGAGTGGCATTACATGAGCAATGAACTCCAACCATCCCTTGGATATAAACCTTCATTGGCTCAATCCGATTGGAGCACCATAATTACTCACTAAACCACCAGGTGCCAAGATTTGGGTATTTGGTTACCACGCAGCATAGCAAATAGTTTCCTGGTGTACAGGAAACCATTTGGATTGTCACTCAGTGTTGAGTCACCCACAGGCAGAAGGATGATGAAAGAATGAAGGAAAGAAAGACAGAAGAGGATGGAAGGATACATGAGCATAAAAATATTTATACTGCAATTCTTACCCTTACTGGTGCCATTCCAGTAATTATAAGTGGATTGTTTGACTCTAGGTCATGATTTTT
>JAGKTI010001971.1:52241-73494 GCA_018397915.1 Birgus latro | reverse complement strand
TAATGTCTGATTTGGCTCGTATCTCTGATTGGGGTATAAATAATCTTGTTATTTTCAATGCATCAAAAACTCAGTTTTTACACTTATCAACCCGACAAAATCTTCCTCAGGATTACCCACTAATGTTTAATAATGAACAGTTATGTCCTGCATCATCCTTGAACATGCTAGGGGTTTCATTCTCTCAGGATTTGTCTTGGAAAGAACATATTACATCTCTTGTGAAATCTGCTTCCAAGAGATTAGGTGTGCTAAGCCGATTCCGTACTTTCTTTACCCCTGCACAGTTGTTGACCTTGTACACGGGTTTTATTCGCCCATGTATGGAGTACAACTCTCATGTGTGGGGAGGCTCCCCACATGCAGCTCTTCTCAATAGGGTGGAGTCAAAGGCTTTTCGTCTCATTAACTCTCCTCCTCTTACTGATTCCCTTCAACCATTGTCTCTTCGCCGCAATGTTGCATCTTTATCTCTCTTCTATCGCTACTTCAATGGTTGCTGTTCCTCTGAACTGTCTGCTTGCATCCCTCCACCTCTACGACGGGCACGTAGTACCCGTCTAGCAACAAACTCTCATCCCTTTTCTGTCCAACTCTCTAATGCAAGAGTTAACCGTTACTCCCAGTCTTTTATTTATGCAACTAGTCAACTCTGGAAGTGTCTTCCTCTGTCTGTATTTCCTACTTCCTATGATCTCCAGTCTTTCAAACGCAGTGTGTCCAGGCATCTCGAATTGAACGGATCTTGAATTTGGCTCTCTTTTGTACTGTTTTTGTTTTTTCTTGGAAGGAACAGTATGCAGGCCCGTGGCCTTTGGTTCCTTTTTCCATGCATTAAAAAAAAAAAAAAAAAAAAAAAACTGGCAAAACCATAACACATGAGTTGTATCTGGAAATGCAGTACCTAAATGCACCCATTTCCCATAGTTTCTCTCGCACAATTGCATGGTGTTACCGTGCTATTATGTAATTATGGGAGAAATTAAATGCCCATGTTATTGTAAGATCGTTGTTTCGTTTTGTCTTAAATCGTGACTCTACTGTACCACTTCATTCACCTTTAGATTCTATTTCTTACACATCATTATTATCATCATCATCGTCGTCGTCGTCATCGTCCAGACCTCGTTTCCCACCCTAGGGCAGGGTGAGGAGTAGCAATGTCCAGACAGCCCAAATTTGCCCAATCCAATGGGCTACACTTCCATTCACTCAGCATTCAAGCCTCCTGGAATCCTGGCTCTATCTGATATGCCAAAAACATTCACCACATTCTGTAGCTTCACGTAAATATGTCCAATAGAGTCATTCTGGATGTTGTCGATCTCTTCCCTAGCCTCACTCTTCTTGACACACTCATCTGCCATATCCTTCCACCTTCTCCTTGGCCTGCCTTGCCTCCTCCCTCCTTCAAATTTGCTCAGATATACCTTTTTCACCACTCTATTGTTGTCTGTTTTCTCCAAATTTCCAAATTCATTCACTAGGCCCAGCAGTTCCCATTCATCTTCACTTATTTGCTATCATCTGCAGACAACAGCAGGAAGTTTCCAAACACCACTCTTTCTCATTAGGGCTGTGCCGACATCCACTGCCCTACCTTGTAGCTCTTTTGTAACTGCCCTTCCTTGGATCTTTTGTAACTCCATCCATCCATGGATTGAACACCCATGGAGACCTGACACATCCCTGTTTCAATCCAACATTCAGATAGAAAAATTCACTCAGTTAACCATTGACCCTTGTGCCCTCATGCATACTCTTCATGGCATTCAACCGCTTACTGTTTACTCCATATATTCTTAATATTTTCCACATTCCTTGTCAATCCATTCTGTCACATGCTTTCTCCAAGTCCAAGAAGCTTGCATACAACTTCTCCCCCTTCTCTAGAAACTTTTCCACTGAATACCTTAGGATAAATTTTTGGTCTACACATCCTCTTCCCGTCCTGAACCTCCCTGTTCTATGCCAGTTAATTACATCCATCTATCCATCATCTAATCCAGTGTTGCCCCATGAGGAGGGTAGGAGCCCGGGACTAGGTAAGTTGGTCCTGACATTTAAGAGTGACTAGCCTCACTCTTCCCTGAGTGGCATGTGAGCAGTAAACCCCAACTACCCCTTGGATATAACCTGTGCTGGTTCAATCCAACTGAAGTGCCTTAATTACCCACTAGACCACTAGATGCCATAATTTGATTATATGGATACCACCCAGTGTAGTAAATAGTTTCTTGGTGTACAGGAAACCATTGGCTTGTCATTCAGTGTAGAGCCATCCATAGACAGAAAGAAGAGGGAAGAATGAAGGGATGAAATACAAAAGAGGGGGGGGATGAAAGAAAGGAAGAAAGGAAAGGGCAGGCATCTGAGAGCAGCACTACATCAAGTGATTGGATGGTGAGTGTCCCCACCTAGCATTGTTATTTCCCTAACTCAATAAGTATCCCACTATATACTTTTCCTATTACACTAAGAATACAAATTCTCCTATGATTACCACACACTACTTTTTCCTCTTTTTTCTTTGTCATCATCATCATCATCATCATCATCATCCGGACCTCCTTTCCCACCCTAGGGCAGGGTGAAGAGTAGCAATGACCAAACAGCCTAAGTTTGCCCAGTTCAATGGGCCATGCTTCCAGTCACTCATCAGAATCCTGGCTCCATCAGATTGGCCAAAAATTTTTACAGCCTTCTGTAGGTTCACATATATCTATCTGATAGAGTCAGTCTGAACGCTGTCACGTTAAAAAGGGGCGCCAAATCCCTGGTTATGTGCTTCTCCCCGCAAAATTTATCCAGCCAGCTCGGTCACTTGTCAGTCCCTTATCCTCACCAATTTCCATACCTCTCTTCCTCACACACTCATCCACCATATCCTTCCACCTTCTTCTTGGCCTGTCTTGCCTTCTCCTTCCTTTAGATTCACTCAGGTACACCATTTTCACCACTCTATTGTCATCCATTCTCTCCACATGACCAAATCATCTCATCTTTGTTCAGTAGAATAATTATACCTGACATCCAATCTTCCGGGACTCTACTTTCCTCCCGTGCTGATCTGCACATCTTCCACATCCATTCTATTACCATCTCTTCCCCATGTTTCAGCATTTCACCACACACTCCTTCAATTCCTGGAGTTTTCCCCGTTTTGATTTTCTTCTTTGTTTCCACCACTTCCATCCTACTGATATCATCATCCCTTCTAATCACCCTCCTTTTCCCAGCCATACCCCAGCCACTTATACTCGCAGTACTTTCGTTCTATGTGCTTAACAGTTCCATAAAATGTTCTCTCTATCTGTACATATTTTCTCTCTTCTTCACTAGAAATCTGCCATTTTTATTTTCCATTCCCCTACTGCCTTGTCACCTTGTTTAAGTCGCTTTATCACCTTCCTGAACATTTTCTTTCATTCCCTCCACTTTACACTCAGATTCCTTCCAAATTCCTCATGTACTCTCCTCTTGCACTCTCTTACTAATCTTTTCACCTGTCTCTCCTTACTCTCCTTACTCTGTCTTATTAATCTTTTCATCTCTCTTCTTTTCTGCATACGAGTATAGGTTGTCAGATACTGTATATTTTATTAATTTATTTCCTGATACTTTTATTGGAAAAGAAAAATTACATTACCTGTATTTTATTGACTTGATTGACTGGAAATTATAAAACTGCATTTCCTGTTTTTAAGTAACTTGTTTAAATGTAAATGACAAAATTGCAGTAAACTCTGATACAGTAATCCCTCTAATATCCGGACGTCCAATAACCGGACATACTCACTAACCGGACATTCTGGGCTGCCCAAGCCCCAAAATGAAAAAAAAATCCGAAAAAATCGATTAATTTTCGATTTTTTGGGATTGCATCAGTTTGAATTTCCCGCGCGCGCCGATCCCCTTTGTTTACACTCGTGACGCCACTATCGGTCCCATTACCCACTCCCCTCCTCCCTCGTGAACAACTCCGAAAATGGCGGCCGAAGTGATTGCTTTTGTGGTGATACCTACCTCCTACAGTGCTTGATACTGCTCTTCACCTTCTTCATCATGCTGTTAATGTGTTAAGAAATTACCCTAAAAGTTAATCATAATTTCCTGCTTGCAATTTAATTTTTCCATGCATGGTTCTTAAGTAAAACAGCTAGAAAAAAGGTTGAAGCAGTTAATTTCATGTCCGGTCCTAACCTAACCTAACCTATGGTTACCATAAAGATTTTCATGCCTAACCTGTTTCATCATGCTGTACATGTGTTAAGAAGTTACCCTAAATGTTAATCATAATTTCCTGCTTGCAATTTAATTTATCCATGCATGGTTCTTAAGTAAAACAGCTAGAAAACAGGTTGAAGCAGTTAATTTCATGTCCGATCCTAACCTAACCTAACCTATGGTTACCATAAAGATTTTCATGCCTAACCTGTTTTCATNTCCATGCATGGTTCTTAAGTAAAACAGCTAGAAAAAAGGTTGAAGCAGTAAATTTCATGTCCGGTCCTAATCTAACCTAACCTATGGTTACCATAAAGATTTTCATGCCTAACCTGTTTTCATCATGCTGTACATGTGTTAAAAAATTGCCCTAAATGTTAATCATAATTTCCTGCTTGCTATTTAATTTTTCCATGCATGGTTCTTAAGTAAAACAGCTAGAAAAAAGGTTGAAGCAGTGAATTTCATGTCCGGTCCTAACCTAACCTAACCTAACATTGTGTTAATCATAATTTCCTGATTTTAATTTAATTCTTTCATGCATGGTTATTAAGTGCACCAGCTATGAAAAAGGTTGACGCAGTGAATTTCATGTCTGGTCATAACCTAACCTAACCTAACCAAACCTAACCTAACTTAACCTAACCTAACCATTTTTCTGGTAGCAATTAACATCATTTACTGTATTTGATGCTTTGTATCCAATAATTTAGTGCATAAAATGTGAGAAAAGATGATTTCCATGTCCGATACTTACTTATACTATGCTGGCAAGTTCTGAGCTCCTATGACTCACTCACCCCTAAATCATCATTTTTTGGTTAAAATTCAATAAATTCATGCTATGTATGCATTATTTATGTGAAAAGGGACCTAAATAAGTGCTATACATGTCCACTAGGGAGGTAGGAAGGTAGTTTTCTGATTTAGGTTAGGTTAGGTTAGGGTCATGAAAAACCAGTGCTGGAGCTTCAGGACCAATATCCGGACAAAACCAATATCCGGACATGCCTTTGGCTCTATTACGTCGGATATTGGAGGGATTACTGTATATATATATATATATATATATATATATATATATNAACCAAACCAAACCAAACCAAACCAAACCTAACCTAACCTAACTTAACCTAACCTAACCATTTTTCTGGTAGCAGTTAAAATCATTTACTGTATTTGATGCTTTGTATCCAATAATTTAGTGCATAAAATGTGAGAAAAGATGATTTCCATGTCCGATACATACTTATACTATGCTGGCAAGTTCTGAGCTCCTATGACTCACTCACCCCTAAATCATCATTTTTTGGTTAAAATTGAATAAATTCATGCTATGTATGCATTATTTATGTGAAAAGGGACCTAAATAAGTGCTATACATGTCCACTAGGGAGGTAGGAAGGTAGTTTTCTGATTTAGGTTAGGTTAGGTTAGAGTCATGAAAAACCAGTGCTGGAGCTTCAGGACCAGTATCCGGACAAAACCAATTTCTGGACATGCCTTTGGCTCTATTACGTTGGATATTGGAGGGATTACTGTATTTGATTTAAAGTTTTCAAGGGGGTGCCAGTAGCTGATGTACTAACAGATAATGACATAATACTCTCCCCACACCTCTGAAGGGGGTTGAACACCCTTTAAAACCCTGTGCGAGTAGTATGTAACCATTCATACTTAGAAAAACAACCATAAACACTAATAAGTATGATAAAATATCATTTTATTGTGCAGTACATGGGGGTTTTGATATGACAGGTAGTTACAGAGTATGATAAACTGTATAACCTTTGGGAAATTGGGGTTTGGTGTTTGACCACCGCCAACTTATACCTGAAATGCTATGTAAAGCATATACTGTATAACCTTTGGGAAATTGGGGTTTGGTGTTTGACCACTGCCAACTTATACCTAAAATGCTATGTAAACAAGAATAAAGGTTAGATACATCTAAAACACATACATTAGGCCCTCCATGCTCACTCAGTATGTATTTCCTACAGCACTGTAACCAGTTTAGCAGTATTGAACTAGGGGTGCCATGCAGACCAGACCTTGACATAGTCTGTCTCTCTCTTCTCTCCCCCACTCAATTTTTTTCTCCCACTTTTCCTCCTCTTTTCTCCTTTCTTCTCTTTCCTCCTCCTCCTCTTCCTCCTCCTCCTCCTCCTCCTCCTCCTCCTCCTCCTCCTCCCTCCCTCTCTCTCTCTCTCTCTCTGTCAGTGGAGGTGCAAGTGGGATGAAGTTTTGCATAAATATGGATTTGGAATGATTTTTCCTGAAAAGTAAGAGTGATGATGATGAATTAGCAGAATCGTAATATGATGTTCCAGTGTATAAGTACGCCGAGTAAAACAATTTTCGGCACCCTATGTTTCAATACTCTTTGCAACCATCACTGACACAGAAGCTGTGAATACACAGTAAGAGTTGGTACGCCTGATCTTCCCCTTCTCCCCTCAATCTGTCCCCTTCTCCATCCCCCCATCCCCATCTCTTACTCTCTCGCTCTCTCCTTCTCCACGTATAGTATAAGTCCCATAGCTTCGTGTCTTGTATTACGAATAATTCATAGTAATGGACGTAATGCTTGAAGGAAGATCTCAAAACAGCAAAACATAATCCACTAGATAATATACGGTAGGAACCAAAGTGCTATTTGTCTGCTTGGCACCCTTCGTATCCAAGGTTACCATCTTAGGATTTCCTTACACGTAATGATACAATAACATCCACCATTAGCATTTTAAGAATGGATTGATGACAGACTGTGGAAGCATAACTGTCTGTTTTATACACCACCCCATGAACAACACATGTAAATTATATACAGTATGTATCCTAGTTAGTGGTAGGTGGGGGTGCTTACCGTCCACTCACTTGATGTAGTGCTGCTCTCGGGTGTCTGCCCTTGCCTCCCTTTCTCTTCTGTCTTTCTTTCCTTCGTTCTTTCCTCTTACTTCTGTCAATGGGTGACTCTAGACAAACCAAATGCTTTCCTGTACTCCAGGAAACCATATAACCAAGTAATGGGACTTGGTGGTTTAGTGGGTAATTAAGACACTCCAGTTGGATTGAGCTTTTGCAGGTTCATATCCAAAGGGTGGTTGGTGCTTATTGCTCACATAATACCACTCAGGGATGAGTGAGGCTGGTCATTCTCATCTTAAATGTCAGAACCAACTTGCCTAGCCCCTGGCTTCTGCACTCCCCATGGGGCAACACAGGAGTGGATGATGAATGAATGATGCATGTATCCTAGTACAGTACTGCTATAATATTAGCCCATCAGTGACATGTGAATGTAGTTGTGCATGGATTATGAAACTGAGAATGGTATATCACCAGCCTGACAAAGATGATAACATTGTGGAGGGGGTGATCAGTAGGCATATTCGTTACTTTAGGATAGGCTTTTATGTCAGTCGGTTTCCGATTTGCCTATGATGTGAGGAATGTGTTGCTTACGAAACTGATTCAGCTTGGACAGTTTGAGTGTTGAATGACCAGTAGGCGCTTTAATATTAATTTTGAATCTGATCTACATTGCACATCAGCATCCTTGTTTATAATTTTTATGAAAGCAATGTTGAGAGGCATGCTCAACAATTAACATAAAGGGCAGTGATAATTAGCAAAACAAATTGCTTAGTGGTGCTATGAAGGCTCCGATTCCACTGTGAATATGGACGGAAGGCTCAGCAGATCAGGGATACCAACCAGTCACGGTAACCCAGGGGTTTATTTTCATATCTTTCCTCCTGTGTGTCAGATTTTATCATGCTGAAAGTACTGATAATTTTTGTAGTCGGTGTACATTTTTTTTTTTTTTTTTTTTTTTTTTACAGTATTGGACAATATCCCATGGGGTCCCCATTTGCTCTGATGGATAATGATGTGTGCTTGGTTTTGTGGTTACAGATGCCATACTAGAGAAATTACTGTACCTGTATTTAATTAACTTCATTGATGGGTTGTTATGGAGTACCAGGAGAAAATGATAATGGGAAGCGACTAAAGGATATGTGTCAGGAAAGGAGGTTGTGCATTTGTAACTCATATTTCAGACACAGAGATGCACATAAATACTGTATATATGGTATAGAGGGAATGGGGATTTTGTTGAAAGAAGCCTGATTGATTACGTGCATGTAAAGAGGTCGATGATAAGAATGGTTGCTGATACGAGGGCCGTGAGAGGATGATATGTAGGTCTGTCAGATCATTCCTCTTACTTTCTCTATACTCATTTCAAAGCCAAAGGTGGCAGTTGTATGTATATACGCAACAACATATCTTGCTCTCGTGTTCCTGACCTTGATTCTTCTGAATTCTCTACTCTCTGGCTTCGGCTTTCCTGTCATTCTCCGACTAAATATGTCTGTGCTGTTTACTTATCTCGTAATTCTACTGACTATGAAAAATTCTTCGACTATCTTACTTCTATGATGGAACACATTCTATCCATTTCTCCTTTCTCAGAAATCTCCATTTCAGGAGATTTCAATGTTCACCACAACCTTTGGCTCTCCTCTCCTTTCACTGATCCACCTGGTGAACAAGCCTACATCTTTTCTATCCGTAATGACCTAGAGCAGCTTGTACAGCACCCTACCCATATCCCTGACCACCTTGGAGAAAGCTCCAACATACTTGACCTCTTCCCTACAACTAATTCTTCTGCTTACGCTGTTAATCTTTCCTCTCCGTTGGGCTCTTCCGATCACAACCTTATTACCTTGATCTGTCCTATCGCTCTGGTTGGCCTGTGAACCCCCCAAAGAAACGTTGACTGTGGCACTTTGGCTGCGGATTGGGAAGCCCCCAAACAGTACTTCTTTGATTTTCCCTGAAATGGTTATTGCTTCCATGGCCAGAAGCCATCAGAGTGTGCTTTGCACATTACGGAGGTTATTCTCTCAGGCATGGAAGCATACATTCCCTTCTTGTACCATTTGACTAATGCAAGAAAGCCTTGGTTTAATCATGCGTGTTCTAATGCTGTCCACAACAAGGAGAGGGCCTATAAAAGGTACCAGGGCCAACCCACCCCTGAATCACATCTTGTTTATGTTTCTGCCCGGATTCATGCTAAGTCTGTTTTTCCCTCTCATTTCGTTTCGTTTTTGAAGGCTCCAACATGCTTGCATGCTTTGGCCTTGGTCACCTAATGGCGGCTCTCCATGCTGCTTGATCTATGGCAGCTCTCCATGCTGCTTGATCTATGGCAGCCTCCCTGTTCAGTCCCTTCACCCTGAGGTCACACTTAATGACCTTGTCCCATGTCTTTCTCGGTCTACCCCTCACAACCCCTCCCCCAGTATTAACACTTCTCACCTTCTGCACCCAATTATCATCCCCCATCCTCTCTCCATGCCCAAACCACCTCAGCCTACCTCTTCTCATCACAACACCAATACACTCCAGTCCAATCCTACCTCTCAACTCTTTGATCGTAAACCAAGCCCCCCCCAGGCCTTGCATGCAGGGACACACTGCACATCCACCTAATCGTTGTCATTTCTGTACGTTTAAGCCTGCAAATATCCTCTTCCTTCACTGCCCAGGTCTCACTACCATACAGCATCACACTCCTAACACATGCTGCATACAAATACCCCTTAGCACGTAGGGAGAGTCCTCTCAATGTCAGGAGAGGCAACAGCTCCCTGAACTTCTTCCAACCACTTCTCATCCTAGCAAGCGAGCTAGATCCAGCCCCACCTCCAGCACATAACATGTCTTCCAAATAACAAAACTCTTCCACACACTCAAGAGACTCGCCAGCAAGTTCATTCCTTTCACGCCTAACAATCCCACCTGCTCTCCCCGACACGTCGCACACATAAAATCAGCATTGTCTCACAGTCTACCTCTGATACCACTACATCTCTTGTGCACCCATTTATCACAAACACTGCACAAGACGGAGTACTTCCCACACCATTGTGGCAAACTGCACATGGCCATTCTCCCTCATCTTTGACTGTACTGCCACCAACCGTAGATATTATCACTTTTGTTTTATCTGCATTTACCCTTAAGCCCTTGTGCCCCATACCATCTCTCCACTTCTTAAATCTTTCCTCTGCCTCCTTTTCATTCTCTGCAGTCAACACCAAATCAGCATACAACATATCCCACGGGAGTCCTTTTCTGAAGTCACGTGAGAGGGCTTTATGTACCGTAATAAACAACAAGGGACTCAAAACTGACCCCTGATGCACACCAACGTTCACAGAAAACTCTGGTAAAAATAATTTCTTCCATACTAAATACTATCAACTCTCCAACTCGAATTCTTCGCGCTCCTTCTGGCACCTTGCCAAAAACCTTTCTGACAACTTTGCCTCATCATCCTTCCCTCCTCTTTTCTACTCTGATGGCTCTGTAGCTATTTTTTCTACTGATAAAGGGGATCTCTTCGCTCAGTCTTTCTCCTCCAATTCCACCATAGACGATTCCGGTACTGTTCCTCCATTACTTCCCCCCTCTGACTTCCTCATGGCTGACATTAAAATTTCTTCAGCTGATGTATTTTCTGCCATCAGTGACCTTAATACTAACAAGGCATATGGGCCTGAGGGGCATCTCTCCTGCTGTCCTCAAGAACTGTGCTACTGTGCTTACACCCTGCCTAGGTAAACTCTTTTGCCTTTGTCTTTCATCTTGTACCTTTCCTACTTGCTGGAAGTTTGGTCTCATTCAGCCAGTCCCAAAGAATGGTGACCATTCCCAAGCCTCTAACTATCATCCAATTGCTTTAACATCCTGTGTCTCAAAAATTTTCAAATCAATAATTAACAGAAAAATTTTAAAGCATCTTTCCTATCACAACCTTCTTTCTGATCATCAGTATGGGTTCCGTCAGGAACACTCCACTGCCGATCTTCTTGCCTATCTTTCAGACTCATGGTCATCCTCCTTTCGGGACTTTGGCGAAAGCTTTGCCATTGCACTTGACGTCTTAAAGGCTTCCAGTTGAGTCTGGGATAAATTTTTAATTTCCAAACTGCCCACTTACGGTTTCTGCCCTTCTATCTGTGCCGTCATCACTAGATTCCCTTCTGGTCGTTCTATAGCTGCTGTTGTAGACGGCCATCATTCTTCTCCTAGATCTATCAACAGTGGTGTTCCTCAGGGCTCTGTTGTATCACCAACTCTCTTCCTTTTATTCATCAGTGACCTTCTATGCCGTACATCTAACCCTATCTACTCATATGCTGATAATTCCACCCTTCACCTTTCTATTTGCTTCCCACAATTTCAATCTCAGCAGTTACTTCAACAAACAAGGGATGAGGCTATGGCACACCTTATGTCTGACTTGGCTCGTATCTCTGACTTGGGTAAAAATAATCTTGTTGTTTTTAATGCATGAAAAATTCAGTTTTTACACCTCTCATCCTGACACAGTCTTCCACAGGCATACCCACGAATGTTTAATAATATCCAGCCCAATCCTGCATCATTTTTTAACATGCTTGGGGTTTCAGTTACTCGGGACTTATCTTGGAAAGATCATATTGCATCTCTTATAAAATCTGTTTCCAAGAGATTGGGTGTGCTAAGCTGACTCCGAACCTTCTTTACCCCCGCACAGTTGTTGACTTTACGGGTTTTATTCGGCTCTGTGTGGAGTACTACTCATGTGTGGGGAAGCTCCCCACATACAGCTCTTCTCAGCAGGGTGGAGTCAAAGGCTTTTCGTCTTAAGTCTCCTTCTCTTACTGGCTCCCTTCATCTTCTGTCTCTTTGCCGCATTGTTGCATCTTTATCTCTTTTCTGTCACTACTTCAATGGTCACTGCACTTCTGAACTGTCTGCTTGCATCCCTCCACCTCTACAACAACAAACTCTCATCCCTTTTCTGTCCAGCTCTCTAATGCAAGAGTTAACCGTTACTACCAGTCCTTTGTTATGCAACTGGTCAGCTGTGGAACTGTCTTCTTCTGTCTGTATTTCCTACTTCCTGTGATCTCCAGTTTTTCAAACGCAGTTTGTCCAGGCATCTTGAAATGAAAGGATCTTAAATTTGGCTCTCTTTTGTATTGATTTGTTTTTTTCTTGGAGGAAATGGTTTGTGGGCTCCTGGCCTCTGGTTAATTCTTTCTTGCATTAAAAAAAAAGAATAAATAAATAAAAAAATATATGATTGTGGTATGCAAGATCAAGCTGAGAGGAGTGAGATGGTTCAGGAGAGAGAGGAGCAATCAGGGAGAAATCCTGAAAGTTGAGAAGTTGAGGATCAAAGAAATGACATGATTACAGGACAAAAGTTGAGGAGGAGTTACAATCAGTGAATTGGAATGAACTGGATCTGGACAGCCTGTGGAATGCATATATGGATTGCTTAGTTCAGAATGCTGTTGTGTGTGGTGAGGCAAGAGTAACAACAAAGAAGAAAGGTACGGCATGGTGGGATGATGAGGTTAAGAGAGTGGTGGAGGAAAAGAGGAAGAAGTGGCTAAAGTGGTTACAGGACAGGGGTTCAGTTGAAGTAAGAACTAAATGTATTGAGAGCAATAAGCACATAAAGAGACTAGTGAAGAGGAAGAAGAAGGAGGTAAATGAAGATCTAGGAAGAAAAATCTGAAAATAGGAAGTTATTCAGGAAAGATGTGCGGAAATGTAGAAGTGAAAGCGGAAAGAAATTTGATGGTGTGAAGGATGTAGGTGGTGGATTATTAACCCAAGGTGATGAAGTAAGGACCAAATGGAAAGAATATTTTGAAAGCCTGATGAATGGGAATAGAGAGAGCAGAGCGACTGTAAATATGATTGATTTTGGGGGGTGTGCAGAGAAGGAATGCAATGCCAGGAGACGTGACACTTGCACAGGTGAAGAGAGCTGTGAAGCGGCTGAAAAATGAGAAAGCAGCTGGGGTTGATGAGGTGAATCCAGAGATGATCAAGTGTGGTGGAGAGAGTGGAATGAAGTGCTTGTTGGAGATATGTAAGAAGTCATTAATGAGTGAAACTGTGCCTTCAGAGTGGAAAAAGGCTGTGATTGTTCCCCTGTACAAAAATAAAGGTGAGTGAAGTGAGTCAATGAATTATTGTGGCATAAATTTATTGAGTGTGGTAGGAAAGGTATATGGAAGAATTATTATAGAGAAAGTAAGAGAGATATCAGAAGTTCTAGCGAGTGGCGAACAGGATGGTTTCAGGAGTGGCAGAGGATCTGTGGATCAAATATTTGCAGTGAGAAATAGCAGAGAAGTCTTGTGAGAAGGATCATATGGTGTTTATGGCATTCGTGGTTCAGGAAAAAGCATACGACAAAGTGGACAGTGATGGATTGTGGAAAGTTTTGCACATGTACGGTGTAGATGGTAAGCTGCTAGGTGCCGTGAAGAGTTTTTATGATGGTAGTGAAGCATGTGTAAGGGTTAATCCCTAAAAGATGGGTGTCCGCATGTGCTGTCCAAGGGTACTAGGGCCAAAAAGATAAGTGTCTGCATATGTAGTCATGCCCCCCACCCCCCAAACCCACCCCACCCACACCACCCCCGTACCAGCACACCCACACACCACCCGCCACCCGCCCCCACCATCACCCCACCTGCCCTCACCATCACCCCACCACCTCAACTCCCTGCTTTCTCCTCACCACCCCACCCCCATACCTCCACTGCTCCCAACTCTCCCCACCGTCCCCCCAATATCCCTCAACATCCCCTACCATCCCTAATCCCCACCCTCCCACCACCCTTACCCTCCCCACCCCAACCCCCAATCCTCCCAACCACTCCCCCACCATCCACCACCCTCTATCCCTCACCCCCTACCATCCACTCCCTATCCCCACCACCCCCACCCCCTCCACTCCCCCGCCTTCCCAAACCCCCATCCCCAACCCCCCCACACCCCCTAAACCCCCCAAATCCCTATACCCCCCAAACAACCCAACACCTCTAACCATTCTCCCCACCACCCCCACCCCCACCCCCACCCCCACCCTCCCACATACCACCCCCACTCATCATCCCCCCATCCCCACCCTACCCCCCCACTCCCACCCCCACCTCCTCTAAGCACCCAGTCCCCATCCCCGCACCACCCCACAACCCCCACACCCCTCGACACCTCCCTTCCACAAATCCCCCACCATATCACACTCGCTGATTATGCCTGTCCTAAGCGTATGTCAAAACATTCCGGTGCCCGTCTTTTAGGGTTTAATGGGCATCTAAGTGAATGGTTCACGATCAGTATGGGTGTGTGACATGGTTGTGTGATGTCCCCGTGGTTGTTCAATACTGTATATATATTATATGGATGGGGTGATGAGAGAAGTAAAAACACAAGAAATGGAGAGAGGGATGGCATTGGTAATGAATGGTGATGGATGGAATATCTCAAATTTGTTGTATGCTGATGTTGCAGTACTGCTTGCAAATACCGGACAAGAACTTGGTAGGCTAGTGCAGAGTTTTGTTGATGTATGTGAGTATCGTGCCTTGAGAGTAAATGTAGAAAAGAGTAAAGTGATGGTTATTGAGAGAGAAGGTGACTCCCATTGCGATGTTACAGGTGAATGGAGAGAGACTGGAATTAGTGAGAGAGTTCAAATACCTGGGTACAGCGATAGAAAAGAGAGGAAAATGTGCAAAAGAAATTGAAAGTAGAGTGACACAAGGAAGAATAGTATCTGGTGCCTTGATAAGAAACAGAGGCTTGAGTGTTGCATCTGCACAAAGCTTACATGAAGGAGTGTTAATGCCAACTTTAACATATGGATGTGAGACTATGGTGTGGCATGAAAATGAAAAATCAAGAGTAAGATCAGTGGAGATGGGACTGCTGAGGAATGTATGTGGAGTACAAAGGGTGGATAGGATACGAAATAGTGTAATGTGATTAGTGAAAGATGTGGAGTAAGGAAGTCGGTAGACACCAGAATCGAAGAGAGTTTATTGAGATGGTATGGTCATGTGGAGAGAATGAATAAAAATAGTGTGGTGAAAAAGGTATATCTGAGCGAATTTCAAGGAGGGAGGAGGCGAGGTAGGTTGAAGAGAAGGTGGAGAGATATAATGGATGAGTGTGTGAGGAAGAGAGATTTGGAAGTTGGAGAGGCTAGGGAACTGACAGGAGATTGAGCTGGCTGGATGAATGTTGTGAGGACAAGTGCATGATCAGGGATTTGGCCCCCCTGTTTAACATGGCAGCATCCGGATTGACTCTCTCGGATACGTTTACAAAACATGGTAAATGGTTTTGGCATATTCAATAGAGCCAGGATTCTGGGGGCTTGAATGATGAGTGAAAGGAAGCATGGCCCATTGGATTGGGCAAATTTGGGCTGTCTGGATGTTGCTACTCCTCACCTTGCCCTTGGGTGGGAAAGGAGGTCCGGATGATGATGATGATGGGAAATAAAAAATTAGGTTACCTGTGTTAATTAACTTGGTGTACAAGTAGCAGTTGATGTTGTTACTGATCAATCCTTGCCTCTCTGGCTGAACAGACCCAGTAGTTGCAGGCAAGCAATCGCTCCTGCTGGATTGTCCTGTGCAGTGAGTTGTTGTTCATTTGCAGATGACAGTGCCTCACCACAGCAAAGTGTGGGGAATAGTGTTGAGGTTTGTTTTTTTGGATGGATGCCACAATTATGTCTCCACTCAGTTATCAGGGAAGCCATAGCAGGCTCCATTTCCCACCTAGTGTTGTAAATGGTTTTCTGGGTTACAGGAAACCATTAGTCCTGTCAGTATATGTAGAGCCACCCGAAGTAGAAAAAAGAGCAATAAAAGGTGACGTGACGGAAAGAGAGATGTAGGAAATGAGGAGGGTAGATACAGAGATAGAATGAAAACGGGAAAGGAAGAAGTAGGCGGCACTGCTTCATATGAGTTTGTGATAGTTGCCACAACCTAACACCTTAAGTAGCTGTACTGTGTATTAGTGTGACATTGTTGAGTGTACTGTATGTGAAATAAAAATCACCTCCTAATTAGGTAAGTTAGTTCGAGTAGTTTTTTTATTTTTTTTTCATCGGGAAAGTTATAACATAGGTTATTTAGGGTTATGACAAGTGAGTATTAAGGTTTACTCATGGGTGATTTTAATTAACCCCTCCAAGTACATATGGAGTCATAATGTATTCATTTCAGACAGCAGCACAGTACCTGCATCAGGAGCCATGCAGTAATAATCTGAAACTGCGTAATACCATGTACAAGTAGATGTCATAGAATGTACAGTAACACAGCAATTATAGTACATAAGTACCTTTGCTGGCCCAGGTTTGTCATCTGATTCAGAACACTCGCCAAAGACAGAGCTTCCACTGTCACAGGAATCCATCCATCCATCATCTAATGCTATGTCACCCCACAGAGAAGTGTAGGAGCCCAGGGCTAGGCAAGTAGGTCCTGACATTTAAGATGAGAGTGACCAGCTTCACTCATCCCTGAGTGGAGTGGCATTACATAAGCAGTAAGCCCCAACCATCCCTTGGATACAAACCTCCATCAGCTCAATCTGATTGGAGCACCGTAATTACCCACTAAACCACCAGACGCCAAAATTTGGTTATATGGTTACCATCCAGCATAGTAAATGGTTTCCTGGTGTACAGGAAACCATCTGGCTTGTTACTCAGTGTAGAGTCACCCACAGGCAGAAAGACGAGGAAAAAGGAAAGAAAGACAGAAGAGGGAGTGTAAAGTCACCCGTACGCAGAAGGACAAGGAAAGAAAGACAGAAGAGGATTGAAGAATACAGTTATGAAACCAAATTTTGCCCTGTCTGATGCTCAGCAAGCTCCCTGGTTTGTTTCTTTATTCACAACTAGGATGGCTCATACAAGAAAAGAGTTAGTGCATCTATTGAAGAATTTTCAGTGAATTTCCATCACAGTGCACAACAGGTCATGTGCTTTCATAATTTCATTTATTGGATATTAATAAATTGTATTTATGACCAACAGATATTTTGATCACTTGACCTCTCTAACATGCCACAGTTTTCAGACTTTAATTTTATAATAGTTAACAGATGGCTGTTGGAGGGTAATTTTGTGCTGTCTGAGGAATGTTCTTTGCTGGGCCCATATTCAAGAAGTTTGAACTTCATCTTCATGTCATATTGTTTATAAAGGCTCCAACATGTTTGGATGCATCGGCCTTGGTTACTGAAAGTGACCCTCCATGCTGTTCGATCTCTGGAAACCTCCCTACTCGTATATAGTCCCCTAGCCTGCAGGTCACGTTTCATGATCTTGTCCCGGTCTTTTTTGGGCTACCTTTCGCAACTCCGCCCCCAGCGTTCACACTTCTCACCTTCCATACCCAGTTGTCATCATCCATCCTCCCTCTCACCATCTCCAAACTATCTCAGTCTATCCCTCCTTACCACAGCACCAATACACTCAAGTCGTATCCTTCCTCTGAACTCTTCAATCGCAGTCCTAGCCCCCCCCAGGCCTCTCATTCAATGACGCGTTACGCATCCATCTTACCATTGTAATTTCTGTACATTTGAGCCTATGAATATCCTCTTCCTTTATTGCCCATGCATCGCTACCCCACAGCACTACATCCCTAACACTTGCTGCATACAAAAATCCCTTAGCATGGAGGGAGAGCTGTCTCAATGGTAGGAGGGGCAACAGCTTCCTGAAGTTTGATCAGTCACTCCTTACCCTAATCACAGAGGTAGCTCAAGCCCCACGTGCAGCACATAACATGCCCCCCAAATATAACTCGTTCACATAATCAGGAGACTCCCCAGCAAGTTCAGTCCTTTCACACCGAACAGTCTCTACATGCTCTCCTTGACACACAGCATGCATGAAATCAGCCTTATTTCACAGCCTACCTCTAATATTCCTACATCTTTCTTGCCCCCACTTATCACAAACACTGTGCAAGATGGAGTTACTTCCCACACCCTTGAGTCAAACTGCATATGGCCACACTCCCTGTTTTGACAGTACAGTACTGCCATCAACCATAGATATCATTACTTGTTTCATCCACATTGATTATCGAACACTTATGCCCCTTTCCAACTCTTCATTTCCTTATTCTCTGCAATCAACACGCAATATCTCTCTTGGGAGTCCACTTCTGAAGTTATGGAAGAGAGCTTCAGGCACCATGACAAACAATAAGGGGCGGACCTGGAGCAATGGCGTCTTCGCTGTGGGTCTGTCCCCCAGAGGCTGTTGAGGAGAAGAGTAGGACAGCCCCCCCCCCCGAGAACCTGGGAGTGGCTTTGGTTGCCCGGGCAAGTACCACATCTCTCCACACATCACACACAGCAACGCCGTTTTTTTCTGCACCGAGAAATGACTCCCCGGCGGTCATTTCTCGACTCCTCCTCCTCACCGGGGACATTGAGAGCAATCCAGGACCCACCAACAAATAAACATGTCCAACATGCTCAAAACCTATCACGTCGAGCCGACAGACAAAGGGTTCAGTTCAGTGTAATTCCTGCAAAAACTGGACCCATTACACCTGCACAACACTTGCATCCACAAAACACTACACAGACACTTGTACCTGCTCCTTATGCTCCTTCCCTCCACCCACTAACCTCCTCACCAACCCTACTTCTACTTCCCCCACACCTCCTCAACCTAACCCACCAATCCTTCCCACACCATCCAATCTCCTAACCCCTCCTATCCCATTCCACACTAATCCACCCCAACCCTTACCTCCATCACATCCCTCTCCTACCCCTTCCCCTCCACCAACACCACCACCTCCCCTCTGTGCTGCAGCACCCAACACACACCGCACACATAACAAACATTCTCCAATTAAACATAGATGGCATAAACACAAATAAAACAAGAACTCACACAATTCATCAAACAACACAACATACATATTACCATCTTACAAGAAACAAAACTATGCACAACACAAAAAACACCTACATTTCATAATTTCACCACCATCTGACAAGACCGGGCCGAGGGAGGTGGCGGTGGACTCATCACCCTGGTAAACAGATCCGTCAACTTTTAAGATACCAGTGCACACACAAAGTCACTTTTCCCCCCACATGACACTACAACAGAAATACAATCAGTTAAAATATTCACTGATAACAAATCACACACAACAATTGCCAACATATACATTCCCCCCCAATCCTCCCCCTAGTACCACACAATTACTCTCCACAAATACACCACGTCATTAACATACCCAGCATCATCCTGGGTGGTGATTTCAATGCCATGATTTCGGCCTGGTATGTCAACAACCCTGACACAGACAGAGGGCTGGCAATACAAACCCAGACAGATCATCTTCTCACACTCAATAATCCCAACCAGCATACCCATATCCCACACCAAGCCCTCTTCCTCCCATCATCCCCGGACATCACCTTCAGCTCCCCAAACCTCACCCCTACAACATCCTGGAGAGTGGTCAGAACCCTAGGCTCTGACCACCTCCCGATCATCATCATTACAAAAACCAGAATCACCCCAGCTGGCCACAGACACACATACACTAATTATAAGAGAGCCAACTGGGAGGCCTTCAACTGAAACAGAACAACACTTTGAAACATTAAACAGTAAGTCTATCACAAACATCAACACTGTTGTGCACACATTCAATACAATTATACAAAATGCAGACAAAAGACACATCTCTAGAGGCAACAGAAAAAGACACAACCCCAACTTCACACCAGAAATTCAAGTCCTCATCAGACAATGGGACACACTACGACACTCCCGAACACCTCATACACATGACATCGTACAACAAATACAAAAACTCAACACAAATAAACAATAAAATATCAGAACAGCAAACACTAAATTGGAATAATTATCTACAAACACTTGATCAAAAAACAAGCACCAGCAAACTCTACAAAACACTAAATAACATCACACTCTCCAACAGCAACACTACACAATCACATGCTGCCATCACAACAACAGACACCATACCTTCAAACAAACAACAAGCAAACACTCTCATCAATCACTTTTCACATGTCAGCCATCTAAACCTCCATCGTGACGACCGACGTATCATCTGATGCAAGAGACAGTTTCCCACAGACCCAGACTTTGCACCTTTCACTTACAACCAAATGAAGCACATCAGCTACCTCAAGCACTCATCTGCCTGTGGACCAGACAACATAAGCAACATGCAGCTTAAACACCTTGGACCACAAGGCATACAAGCACTCACCAACATATCAAACTACAGCTACTCACACCACATAATACCCAACATCTGGAAGCATGCCATTATCATCACTATCCCCAAACCCAACAAAGACGCCACGTTATCTTCCTCACACCGCCCCATCACACTCCTCTGCACCCCCTCCAAAGTCACTGAAAGACTGGTACTACAAATAATAACACCTCACACCCCCCTAGCCCCATCACAACATGGTTTTAGGCCACTTCACTCCACAAACACTCTTCTTACAGACCTTACACAGAGAGTTTTTGATGGCATGAATTCAGCAAGGCCACCACACAGAACACTCCTTGTCACACTAGACATTAGTAAAGCTTTTGATTCCATCCCCTGCCACAACCTCACAAACAAAATATTCAACACAAACATGCATAATAACACAAAAAGATGGCTGGGAAACTATGTAGCAGGCAGATGTTTACATGTAACTTTTGCCGGTCAATCTTCGAACATCAGAAACTTCACAAATGGTGTCCCCCAAGGATCTATTTTGTCCCTTACACTCTTTAACCTATACATGCATGACATACCCACACCCCATACACCACAGATACACACAGCTTCCTATGCAGATGACATAACACTTACGTGTACACACCAAAATGCAAACACAGCCACACATCCTCCAACCTTACCTGAATGCACTATATGAATGGTTCACTACAAACAGGCTCAAAATGGCCCCAGCCAAATCTACAGTGATCCTTCTCACAAACTGGACAGCAGAACACAGTCACATCCCACCCCTCACCATAAGCAATACTGTACTCCCGTACCACACACACACACACACACACACACACACACACACACACACACAC
>JAGKTI010001971.1:0-37334 GCA_018397915.1 Birgus latro | reverse complement strand
GTCTCCATACCTGGCTGTGTTTTTAGTATTAAAGTCCCCAGCATTTATGCCACAGAATTTGGTGCATGTGTGAGAGAGAGGAGTTAAGGATTGTGTTACACTGGTATGGCATGGGAGGTGTTTGGGGAATGTTTATGTTAACAATGCTGATCTCATGTTTGTGACCAGAGGTGACACAGTGACTGCATTTCTAATGTGGTGTTATTCTGGAAAAGTTAAAGTGTTGTCTGTGATGTATCTTTGTAGAGGATGAATGTGTGAACATAATTGAGGAGGCATCCTACATGACCATCATTTCTGTCCAAGCAAAAAGTGTTTAATGTACTTACCTAATTGTATTTACCTAATTGTGATATACAGGAAATGAGCTACGCTCGTGGGGTCCCGTCTCTGTTTCTCATTGAGTCAAATTTTGCCTTAAACTCGTTTAAGTTTTTAGACTGGACTATCTCTTTGTCCAGGCAATTCCACAGGTCTTTGCATCTATAAGGAAAGCTATATTTCTTGATGTCCTTCAAGCAGCTTGGCTTCTTTAGTTTCATTCCGTGTCCCCTTGTTACCCTCTCATCCCACACAAACAGATTTTTCTCTGTCAATTTTATCTACTCCTATCATGGTCCTGAACACGGCAATCATGTCTCCCCTCTCTCTCCTTTCCTCTAAGGAGGTCAAGTCCAGCCTTTCCAGCCTCTCTCTGTACGACAAATCTGCCAGACTGGGGACCATCTTGGTTGCTGTTCTTTGTATTTTCTCAATCTTGGTTATATCTTTCTTTTTCTGTGGGGACCACACTACTGCTGCATATTCTAACCTGGGGCAGATCATGGCCACTATCAATTTTTTCATCATCTCCTCATCCATGTAATGAAATGCCACTCTTATATTGGTCAAGAGTTTATATGTCTCTCTAACTATCTTATTTATGTGCCTTTCAGGTGACAAACTATCCTGGACCAACACTCCCAAATCTTTCTCTTCTCTCGCTTTTCTAATTGGTTCATTACCCATCAAATAATTCAATGATGGCCTCTTGGTACTTTTACCCATTTCCAATATTTTACATTTTTTTGCATTGAATTTCATTTCCCACATCCGGCTCCAATCATGTATCCTATCCAGATCCTCCTGTAGCATTTCACAGACTTCTTCAACCTCTACCTTTCTCAAGATCTTTGCATCATCAGCAAACAGACTTGCGTAACTATTCACTCCATCTACCATATCATTTACGTAAATCAGGAACATTACTGGTGCCAACACCGAGCCCTGTTGGACACCACTTGTTACTTCCCTCCATCCAGATGTCCTGTCCTTTATTACTGTCCTCATTTGTCTGTCACTCAAAAAGTCTCTCACCCATTCCAGAGGCTTCCCTTCAGTCCTCTGATATGCTCTAATTTCCATATTAGTCTCTTGTGGGGTACCTTGTTGAAGGCCTTCTCCAAATCTAAATACACACAATCCACCCAACCGTCTCTCTCCTGTAGCACGTCAATCGCCCTTGAGTAAAAGCTCAATAAGTTGGAAACACATGACCTTCCACTTCTGAATCCAAACTGACTTTCAGTCAGAATATTCATCCCTTCCAGATATTTTATCCATCTATCTTTCAGGATTCTCTCACACAATTTTGCAACCATGCTGGTTAGGGACATTGGTCTATAATTCAGGGGTTCTTCTTTGTTTCCTCCCCTATAGATTGGTACCACATTTGCCCTCTTCCATTCCTGAGGCACTTTCCCCTCTTCCAGGGAACACACAATTAAACTCTGAATCTTATCTGCCAGTTGGTTCTGCATTCCTTCAGTACCCAATTAGAGATTCCATCCGGTCCTGGGGCTCTCTTTACATCTTGAGTTTCCAGTAATTTGTACACTTCCCGCACTTCCACTTTTATATTTTTTATCACTACATTTCTAATCACTCTCTCCCCTTCCACAAACTCCCTTTCCTTAGTGAAAACTGATTGGAAAAATTTGTTCATTATTTCAGCTTGCATTACCGCAGACTTGTGGACCTCTCCTTCTACTTTCAGTTTGATGATTCCTTCCTTTTGCTTCAATTTGCCATTAACAAATTTATAAAACAATTTGGGTTCGTCCTTACATTTGTTAATTATACCTCTTTCAAAGTTCCTTTCTTCCTCTCTACGAATTCTTGTATATTCATTTCTAGTTCTTTTATATTCTTCCTTTGTTCTGTTATTACCTCTCTTTCTCCATTTGTTCCATGCAATGTCCCTCTCTTTTTTTGCTGTCATACACTTTCTATTAAACCACTCCTTTTTCCTGTTTTCTTTCCCACTTACTCTTGGCACATATTTTTCCACTCCCAAATTATAGAGGTCTAAAAAGAAGTGTGGAGTTTCTTGTGTTCACTTAAGCATTCTTTTTTGTAGAGTACATTGTGTTTGTGAGGAAATCTTCTGTTTGTAATGTTCTGGTGTGAAGACCTTTGGCTTTTATTTATTTAAATAATTATTTTTATGCACCAAACTCTAGACATTGGTTCACTCCGTGTTTCCCGAAACCCAGCAGACCTCCTACATACCATACACTTCCACATCACCATTTCAGCACAAATACCCACTGTCCACACTGAATACATACTATATCTGTCTCATATAGAATTGGTGTATTGATACTTTATTAGCGGAGGTGCATTTCGACATGTCGGTGGGTCCTTTTAGTAGATCAGTTGTCTTGTGTAACGTAATTCAGATCCTTTAAACTGTTCCCTGTCCCTGCTGAGATTTGAACATGCATCGTTTGGGACAGTAGACCACCTCTCTGCCAACTCTGTGTTTGAGGTGGTGTACAGTACGTCTAGTGTGGGCCTGTCTTTTGGGTGGAGGGGCTGAGTCATGGTGGCAGTGGTTGCGTGAGTAGGAGGTTTATTGAAAGTGGTAGGGGGAAGTGTTTTTCAATGTGACAGGAGGAGCATTTGTGGATGTGTTGCATCACTCATAGGCCCATCTCCTGTGGTGTCTGCTATTTATAAGCACAGTGCATATAATGTAGGTCTGTTCTCTTCAAGACTTGCATTAAAAAGATCCATGTGTTATTTTTGTTTGAGATATATTGGAAGCAAACCGGACAAATATATTGAATGACTTCTTGCTAATCACCTGGAGTGGGATGTCCTCTCTCTTGGTCTTTATAAATTGGTCAACAACTACTGTATTGATGCAGTAGGTCATGAAACTGTTGTTTGATAATATGCATTTATATGGATTTTGTGACAGCACACTTATGCTCCTTATGTTGTCCCATCCAAGAACAGAGAACAGTAGTGGATTACATCTCTTCAGAATCAGTTCCTTCTGTTTGAAGTCCAGCAATGACTGGTTTTAGACCCTAGTTATGTTCACAGTTCCCTTCTTGACACAGTTGATGGGCCCTACCAATTTTATGTCTTTGGCTGTTGTTGTTATTGTCATTGCAACCCCTGGCTCATTTGATTGGGAACCCAGTGGGATGTAGGATATCAGCCACTTCAACTGTGTTTGCTCTCAGAGGTCTTCTGTTAAGGTTAAGTTAAAAGATTGTCTGTGTCGTGAGAGTATGGGGCATGAGGTGAGTAAATGTGTTGTGATTTAGGGGGCTGCACTGGAGTGTAGGTATTGTGGATTGTTCGTAAGTTATATTATGTGTTGGTTAGGGTGCATTATTATTTTTGTTTTTTTTTTGTTTTTTTAAATCCATCAGTGCTCAGTTGTGTATTCATGAGAAAAAAATCACAGTGAAATAAAGTTTTTCTGCAACAACATCTTTTGCCTTCCCAGCGAGCTCAAAAATGAAAAGTTAAGCAAAAAGCCATGATTTTTATGGGATTTTTTTTAACATACAAGACATAATTCATATAGCAGTAGTTATAACTGTGAATTGTTGAGCATGGAGAGTGAAAGTAATGCAAGTATAAGTGGCTGGGGGGGGTGTTGTGTGGGGGGGGTCAGTGGGGGTGGAGGTGGTGGAGGCGGTGAGGGGAGTTGTGGGGTGGGTGGAGTCCCGGAGGATTGGGGGTCGGGTGTAGTTGTTCCCTTGTGCAGGGTTGGAAGGGGGGGGAGGTGTGTGGTGATTATGGGGGCGTTTGCCTTCTTGGTGTAATAGGAAAAGTATATGGTAGGACACTTATTGACAGAGTTAGGGAAATAACAGAAGAATTAGTGGGAGAAGAACAGAGAGGTTTTAGGAAGGGAAGAGGTTGTGTAGGCCAGATATTCATTTTTAGATCTTTAGTGGAAAAGTTTCTAGAGAAGGGCAAGAAGTTGTATGCAGCCTTCATGGATCTGGAGAAAGCATATGACAGGGTGGATAGACAAGCATTGTGGAAAGTATTAAGAATATATGGAGTGGATGGGAAGTTGTTGAAGGCAGTGAAGAGTACGTATGAGGGTGCTAAGGCTGCAAAGCGTGTGGATGACAAACTGAGTGAATCTTTCCATCTGAATGTAGGGTTGAAACAAGGATGTGTCATGTCTCCATGGTTGTTCAATCTGTACATGGATAGGGTTATAAAGGAGATACAAGGTAGGGCAGTGGATGCTGGCGCTTCCCTATTGAGAGAGGGCAGTGTTTGGAAACTCTCTGTACTGTTGTTTGCAGATGATACTGTGTTGTTGAGCAAAGACGAAGGGGAGCTGCAAGGCTTGGTAGATGAGTTTGGGAGAGTGTGTAAGAAACAGAATCTAAAGGTGAATGTTGGGAAGAGTAAAGTGATGGTCTTCGAAAGAAGTGAAGCCAGTAAACATACAGTGAGACTGGATGACGAGGATATGAAGAATGTGGGTGCATTTAAGTACTTGGGTAGTGTTATAAGCAAGGATGGAAGTCTGGAGGATGAAGTGCTTGAAAGGGTGCAACAGGGAAGGAAGGTTGCTGGTTCCTTGAAGGCAGTGATAAGAAACAGGGAAGTGAGCATGGAAGTGAAAGAGTTGCTACCTGACAGTATTGTGATACCAACTCTAACGTATGGAAGTGAAGCTTGGACCCTGTTGGAGGGACAGAAGTCAAGAGTGAGAGCAGTGGAAATGAGTTATTTGAGAGGAGCATGTGGAGTCACATGGAAAGACGGACTAACAAATGAGGAAGGGAAGGAGTGTTGTGTGGATGTGGATGTGATAGGAATCGTTAGGAGAAACACGTTAACCCATCCAGTCCTGACCAATTTTTTATCCAACACACCCTCAGAACCCGACTGATTTTCAACTTTTTTTTTTTTCTCAAACCTCCGCTTTTGGTGAGAAATATTGAAAATTCATAGTGAAATCGCCCTCCTGAGCTTATTACAGGTGTCAGTCACCTTCTTTCTCAGGGTTTCTGGCTAAAGAAAACGATTTATGGAAGGGTTAACTAATTCATGGCACTTTAAATTAAATTTTTATTTATTTATTTGGTACGAATTTATGTGTAGTACAAGTTTATATTGGTTTTCACACAATAATATTGGCGATAAAAGCAATGTTCACTCACCCAAAACCCTAGCATATGGCACCTTCCTTTATGACATTACCACCTCATCACTTCTGTTTGTTTCTCCCTCTAGCTTCTTTGTTTCTTTTTCCTCCATCTCAGGAATCACTTTCACCGTGAATTTCGTCATTGGAGAGACCATGGGGCAACATATCTTTGCTGGCCAGGTTCCTGCTAACAAGTGAATTGTCAAGTGTAGGGGGAAGGGGGGGTCAAGCGGGGCCAGGCAGTATCCCCACTTGAAAGCAGGGAGAAGAAAGTCTCCCACATATGCCTACCAAAAATCACCTGCGAATCTTGAAAAATGTGCAAACGACGGGCCTTGCAACTGACTGCCGTTCAATGCATGTTGGTGGGTCTGTCTGTAGAAAAAAGTAGTTACGTGCATCGTATGTCGGTGGGACTTGGTGGGTTGAGGTGGTTTGGACATTTGGAGAGGATGGAGAGTGAAAGACTGATGAGGAGAGTGTATGTGAGTGAGATGGAGGGGGGGAGAGGGAGGGGGAGGCCAAGGATGAGATGGAGGGATGGAGTGGAGAGGTGTATGAGAGAGGGGTGTGTGAGCTGGGAGCGGGGCAGTGAAATGGCGGGGAACAGAGCGACGTGGAGGTGATTTGTCTGTGGCCACCCCGTGCGGGATTGAGGCGTCTGGCAATAGATAGATAGTAGTTATAAATCTCTTCTAGTTTGCATCTTAAACATAGAGAACATTTCTGCTTCATGTTAAATAACATGTTCTGCCTCCCCAACTTAGGAATTCTTTATTAAATTTTCATAAAGTATAACCATTTTTCAGAATACTGTATTCCTAAAAATCACAAGTTACAAAGATGCTACTAATAGTTAAAAGTGCAGTGTATGAGAGCATAAATGACTGTAAAGTCTCAGTGCTCTAGTCTAACATCTTCGACCTCCCCCAGTTAGAGTAATGTCATGCAGTGCATAGCCGGCCCTCCACACGCCTATGCACCCCTTTTTTCTCATATTCCTTGTGTCCATTTTTTCTTTAAGTTAGTCATCATTCATCTGTTATTGAAGTAGAACTTTACAAATTTTGCCTTCTACAGACATCTCTGATTGGACTGAATGCTGAGTAAGAATGACATCCCAAGAAACAAGACTTTCGAGTCTGTGTCCAATTTTTTGGACACCAGGTGATTTAAATATGAACTGTGTTCCAGCACATAATGATGTAATGAGATTCTATCTATATGTATGGCAGAATTTGAAGACATCTAAATTGGAGCCAATATTTTCTGAGATTAGTGTCTCCATCATTTCAAAGGTAAAGGCTGTATGGCAGAGAACTTCTATTCCAATGGTGCCTGATGAGCATATTTTGCAGTTGGTGAATAGCTGTCACAACAATTACAAAATA
Organism: Birgus latro; assembly: GCA_018397915.1. Taxonomy (NCBI): domain Eukaryota; kingdom Metazoa; phylum Arthropoda; class Malacostraca; order Decapoda; family Coenobitidae; genus Birgus; species Birgus latro. The sequence goes on along the minus strand of JAGKTI010001971.1, from coordinate 30,485 downwards.
CTGCAGAAACCAGCAAAAGGAAGGAAGAATGTTCAAAGTTATCAAGAGAAAGTTTAAGCTTTTCAAAAAGGTTCTCAGGACAGACTATTGGATGTTGTTGCTAGCAAATGTAAGGACTTCAAGGTATGAGGAGAGGAGTCCCACAGATGGAGCAAGAATTTCTAATGGCCCAGAGAACAGAAAGAAAAATGGTTTTTGGATCTTTGGATGCTACCATAACTAAGAGAAATGTAAAACAGTTTAGTAGGAAATAAGCAATACCTGGTCCTAGCTCAAGCATTGACTTGTGTGAAACTGAATTGTATTGTAGTACAAGTTCAGCAAATGAAGACAGTGAAGATTTTTCTCAACTTCCTACTAGAGCAAAACAAGAACTGAGAGGAAAGCGCAAGAAAAGAAGCCTTTGATCTCTTGCTATTGCGTGTGATCGTGGTATATTATCTGTCAGAGTTGCTGCTTCTGTGGGAAGTGCTGTTCTAGATGACCTTGGTATGATAGATCAGAGAAAAGGAGTTCTATTATCTATTGCCAGATGCCTCAATCCCGCACATGGTGGCCACAAACAAATCACCTCCATGTCGCTCTGTCCCCCGCCATTTCACTACCCTGCTCCCAACTCACACTCCCCTCTCTCATGTACCTCTCCACTCCATCCCTCCATCTCATCCTCAGCCTCCCCCTCCCTCTCGCCCCCTCCACCTCACTCACATACACTCTCCTCATCAGTCTTTCACTCTCCATCCTCTCCACATGCCCAAACCACTTTCATGTGTTTCTCCTAACGCTTCCTATCACGTCCACGACCACACCACAACACTCCTTCACTTTCTCATTTGTTAGTCTCTCTCCATGTGACTTCACATGCTCCTCTCAAATAACTCATTTCCACTGCTCTCACTCTTGACTTCTGTCCTTCCAACAGGGTCCAAGCTTCACTTCCATATGTTAGAGTTGGTATGTTAGAGTTATTGACAGAAATAAAATAAGAAGAGCATGTACAACACCAAGAAGTGAAATTCAGAGACAAGAAAAGGCAATTTACCTACTCATCAGCATCTTTTTTGATGTTCGTAAAGTTAAAACTCAAATAACAGAAGGAACAGGAAGAACTCAGTGTAAAAGGACATTGAATGAAGAACACATCACTATATTGCAAGAGACCTCTTCAAAGTACTTAGTGCATGTTTGCCCATCCTCAGGAACTGTCAAAAATATCTGTACTGAAATGTTAGATTTCCGGGACCTGAGTAAAGTTGACACATCAAAGATAAAGGCAATAGGTTGTGATCAAACAACGATAAATACAGGACAAAAGGGTGGTGTGGTAGTCCTAATGGAGAGAGAACTGAAAAGACCACTGCAATGGGTCATGTGCCTACTTCACACTAATGAACTTCCTTTACGGCATTTGATCATTGAATTAGATGGATCAACAACTCTACCTAGAGGATTCACAGGATCACTTGGAAAGTTGCTTTTAAACTACAAAAAACTTTCTGTTGTGAATTTCATAACTGTTGAAGTGGAAGATACTCCCTATGGTTCTGCAAATTTGAGTACTGATTAGAGACACTTATTGGATATTTACAATGCTGTGTCTAGAGGTCACTGTGATGAGTCACAGGCTTAACGAAGTCCAGGCAGATTAGCTTATTGGAGATGGTTAACAATGGCAAATAGAGTTCTGTGACTGTACATTGCAAAGGAAAAACCATCAGAGACTCCTGAATAGATCATACATTTCATTATGAAAGTTTATGCACTAGTTTGGTTCAAGATCAAGGACAATTCTTCTCTGACGTTTGCAACGAAACACTTTCGTGAAACAATCTCTTGTGCAAAATCTCTCCTTGATGTGATTAAGATTGTAAAACCAGTGGTTGAAAGTAACGCATATTTTGCTCATCCGAGGAATCTTTTGATAAGCATGATCTTTGATGATGATAAACACATCAGTGGTTCAAAGTAACACATATTTTGCTCATCCGAGGAATCTTTTGATAAGCATGAACTTTTATGATAATAAACACATCAGTGGTTCAAAGTAATGCATATTTTGCTCGCCCTGAGAATCTTTTGATAAGCATGATCTTTGATGACGATAAACACATCAGAGAATTGGGCTGGTGAAAGATTTTAAATGCATGGAAATGTTCACAAGACAGGAGCGGAGCATTCAAAATTCCACCATTGAACTTTGATGATGAAACATACCACTACATGATAAACTGGCATGACTTCAATGTCCAAGTGACAGAACCACCTCTCACTACAGATTTGCCAACGGATGACATCAACAACATGGTGAAAAGTGGTGTATTTCTTGTTGATGTTGTTCCAGAATCTGACATTCTCTGTCATACCCTGGCTGTGGAACATCACATCAAGCATTTGACAGAAGCCACAGTGTTAATGGTCAGGGCACAGAAAAGAGATTGTTTCATTAGAACTACTCTCCAGTCATGCAGACAGATGCCAAAATTTGACACAAAGTCACAATTCAAGTCCCTTTCTGATAAGTAGATAAATTCCAGTAAGGGGCTGCGTTAGGGTGGAACTCAAAATACAGCCACCTCCACATGGAAAGTTCTGGGTTATTTTACTAGTATATTTTTAGCAATATAAGCGAAGAGCTGTATACACATGACTGAAATACAACGTATTCCTTGAATATCTCATATATAATTATCTAAAACTTATAACTTTGCAACAAGCAGAAAAAATGATAATAGCTATTAAAATAGAGCATTTGGGGAGGCAGAAGATGTTGAGCTACAGTATTAGATTTCTAACACAGTCATTTATGCTCTCTAACATTACATTTTTAAATATTAGAAGCATCTTTGTCACATCATCATCATCATCATCATCCGGACTTCCTTTCCCAGCCTAGGGCAGGGTGAGGAGTAGCATTGTTCAGACAGTCCAGATTTGCCCAGTCCAATTGGCCCTACTTCCATTCACTCACCACTCAAGCCCTGCGAATCTCTGTCACTTTTGTGATAATTAGAAATATTTTAAAAAATGCTTAAAGTTTATGAAAATTCAGTTATAAATTCCTGTGTTGGGGAGGCGGAAGAGTTTATTTGATAGCAAGCATACTTTTTCTATAAGCTAAGAATGAAAATGAGAATACATTTTTAACTATTGCTTTATGATTTTTGCATATTTATCCACTCACACGATGTGCTGCTTTCATGTGTCTGCCCTTTCCTCTCCTCCATCCTTCTTTTTTTCCATCCTCTTCTGTCTTTCTTTCCTTCATTCTTTCCTCGTCCTTCTGCCTACGGGTGACTTTACACTCCCTCTTCTGTCTTTCTTTCCTTCATTATTTCCTCTTCCTTGTGCCTGTGGGTGACTCTACACTGTGTGACAAGCCAAATGGTTCACTGTACACCAGGAAACCATTTACTGCACTGGGTGGTAACCATATAACCAAATTATGGCACCTGGTGGTTTAGTGGGTAATTAAGGTGCTCCAATTGGATTGAGCTGGTGAAGGTTTATATCCAAGGGGTGGTTGGGGTTTCCTGCTCATGTAATGCCACTGAAGGATGAGTGAGGCTGGTTACTCTCATCTTAAGTGTCAGGACCAATATGCTTAGCCCCGGGCTCCTACGTCTCTCATGGGGCAACTTAGGATTGGGTGATAGATGGATGGATAAAAAAAATCTGAAAATTCTGTATTTTTGCTAGATTTTTTAAATTTTTTGAGCACGTTGGGGAGACGTAAGATATTGTTCCAGAAACGTTTTACTTCACTGAATTTTTTGTCATGAGTACACGACATTTGAGCACTTTGGATTTTAAATATCAAAATAGGTGTAAAAATGTTCCACCCTAGTGTTGGTGTTGTATTAAGGAAGGGTGGTGACTGCATCATAGTCTGACTAAGTATACTTGTGTCCCTGAGTAGGGTAGTTTTTTGTGGGTGTCTGTATGGGTGAAGGTTCTTGAAAGATGTTATTTGGTTGGATATTTTGGATGACTTTGGTGGTTATGCTTATCTTGATATGTTGTTAACCCATCAGCGCATGAAGACGCGATTCACGTCCTGGTCAAAACAGAGAGACATGAATTACGTTCTAAAGCAGAAAAATATTCGTCAAAAAATAAGTTTCCGGCCAGTTTGCGTCAGATTTTAGTACGTCTTAGCAGGCCAGTCTGGCGTCTAAAGTAAGCACTTAGACCCCGGTGGTTCTGGCATGGGGCAGAACAAATCGGTATTCCACAGTCTCTCACCACTAGCCAGGGGGAAGGGTAATGGTTTGTCCCTCGTCCCTTTAAACTTCCTCCATTTTCCCCATCCAGCCTGAGGCAGGAGCCACGATTGAAATATCATTATTGTATAGTGTTTGTGAATATATTGTGAAGTGATTGTGTCTATGGAACAAACATAGTGTTCATAAAGTACTGGGGCCTATTATCATCCGTTAGGCCTCGGCAGGAGTCGTGTTTGGCATAGCGGATTTTGCTGCTTTGCATCAACCTGCCTCAAATGGTGAGAGTATTTTACCTAAATAGTGAATCAAGTGTTTATATTGAGTGATAGATATAGTGCCTAGAATCATTGTGATAGTGATATATAGCATGTGGTTTAGTGTGATATATACGTTCATAGAGAAATATATTTTGTGCTTTGCCTAACTTACTGCAAACAGCTGAAGAATGAGAGGCGTCAAATATGCCACACAGCCACATACTTGAATGAAATGTATTGCACTGTTCTCAGACAGTGATAGATTACGTATGGTTTTGTGTGAAATATACCGGTACATATATAGTGCAGCAAGTGTTTGTAGAGAAATACAGTAATCCCTCCACTGTCCAACGTATTAGAGCCAAAGGCATGTCCGGACAGTGGTCTTGTCCGGATAGTGGCCCTGAAGCTCCCGCACCGGTCATTCCTGACCCTAACCTAACCTAAATCAGAAAACCACCTTCCTTCCTCCCTACCGGACATGCATAGCACTTATTTAAGTCCCCTTTCACATAAATAATGCACATAAAGCATGAATTAATTGAATTTTAACCAAAAAATGATGATTTAGAGGTGAGTAAGGCTTAGGTGCTCACAACTTGCCACCATAGTGTAAGTAAGTATCGGACATGGAAATCACTATGAAAATCACCCTTTCTCACTTTTTATGCACTAAAATCATTAACACAAAGCATGAATTCATTTTATTTTAACCCCAAAATGATGAATCTGAGTTAAGTAAGGCATAGGTGTTCTCTGAGTTGACAGCTTAGTGTAAGTTAGTATCGGACGTGGCAGCCACTATGAAAATCATCTTTTCTCACATTTTATGCACTAAATTATTGAATACAAAGCATCAAATACAGTAAATGATGTAAATTGTTACCAGAAGAATGGTCAGTAAGAGTTAGGTATGGCAAAAGTGTTCACCAGAATACAGCATGCTGAAAGTAAGCACCGGACATGAAATTCACTGGCATTCACCTTTTTCACAACTAGTGCACTAAAATAATGAACACAAAGCATGAATTCATTTAAATTTAACCCAAAAAGGATGAATTTGAGGTAAGTTAGGCACAGGTGTTCACTGAGTTGGCAGCTTAGTTTAGGTACCGAACATGAAAATCAATGGCATTCACCTTTTTCACAGCTGGTGCACTCCAATACTAGTGGTAACCATGCATGAAAAAATAAAATTAAAAGCAGGAAATTATGATTTACATTTATGGGAATTTTTTACCACTTTACAGCATGCTGAAAACAGGTTAGACATGAAAATCATTATGGAAATCATCTTTCACACAAATCAGTGGCATTCACCTTTTTCACAGCTGGTGCATTTCAATACTAGTGGTAACCATGCATAAAAAAAATAAATTGAATCAGGAAATTATGATATACATTTATGGGAATTTTTTACCACTTTACAGCATGCTGAAAACAGGTTAGACATGAAAATCATTATGGAAATCATCTTTCACACAGTCTATGCATGAGATTAATGATATGGGAAGAACAAAACAAGGGATTTTGATGAAGTTAGGGTACTTACGAGAATGATGCCGCCGTCCTGATGTATAACCCGCTCCGTCATCCCAGATTCTGACAGTATGAAGGTGCACCTGAGACACCTGCAGGAATTCATAGAATCCTTGGCACTTCTGCTACACTTTTCACTCACCAGCACTTCCCACAATGTTTCCTTTCCCATAATACAGTAACAATCTTGCATCACATCATTTCAGTGCACTGTACACAACTGTAAATTCCCGTGTGGTCTAGTGACGAGTCCTGGAGAATTTAGTCGCTGTCAGAGTCCGAGATGAGCTGACGGAGGCGGCGTAGGGGCTCCTTGGTGGGACGTGGTGATAAGCTAACCACTGCAGAGGACTCAGAAGACAGCCACAAACTCACATCCAGTGGTGACTCCGCCGTGCCTGATGTGCTGGGCTGTGGCTCGGAGCTAGAAGGCTTGTCTTGATGAGGCAATGGCGTGGAGCGAGGGTTGAGGACGGCGGGGTTGACTGGCCTGAAAAAACTGTCAATGGTTGATTGACGCAAGCAACGACGATTGTGACGATTAATGATGTGCTGCCTGAAAGCTCACACTTCATCCACAAGTCCCGAGGGCCCCATCTCCCTGTCGCAGTCCGGGTGTTCTGGGTAGTCAAGGACGAACTCCACATGTTCCCGGAGTGCGCTCAGCTTGGGGATGGCTGGAGTAGTGACAAGCCGTGAGGAGTCTGCATCATTGTCGCTGTCCTCGTCGGAATCTTCCTGCTGGGTACTCGGACCGGCAACAGTAGATGCGATCTCGAACAGACATGATCTGATACCCAGGATCCCCCTCGTCATCATCCAACCACTCACGCACTTCGTCAACATCCACATTGTCTCCACCCGCACAAAGTCTTGCATGGAAGTCATCCATGTCAGAACCTAGAAAATCGTGCACCACGTCACTTCCATGAAGCAGCCGAGACCAACCATTTTCTAGAGTCTTGACAGACTTCCTTCCATGCACTCGCCCAGTTGTAGATAGCAGACTTGAGGTTGTATCGGCGAAGGTTTTCGACAGTTTTTTGTCCTCGCATGTCTCGTCCTTCCCTGCGATCGTCCTCGTCCTCATAGACAACCATCACCTCGTCCAAAAACCTCCGTCTTTAGAGCCTCTTCGCTGCCACAATCACTCCCTGGTCCATTGGTTGGATGAGAGCAGTTGTATTAGGTGGCAAAAACAGACTCCTAATGCTGCCATTTTCAGCCACCAACTCCTTCTCAGATGGATGCACAGGTGCATTGTCTAGAATCAGGAGAGCTTTTACCTGGTCGTGTGGGATTTTCAATGTCTCCATTTGATAATGTATGACTTCCTTGACAAAGTGTTGGTGAAACCAATCTCTGAAGATCTTGGTTGTGAACGAAGCCTTCAGAGAATGATACCACATGACAGGAAGGACGTCCATTAACCCACAAAGGCACCGAGGCTGCTTTGCACGTCCAACAATAACAGGCTTGAGCCAGTGCATGCCGTCAGCATTGGCACAGCACAAAGCAGACACCCGTTGCTTGGGGCCAGGTACACGCTTCTCCGTCTCCTCAGCGAGAGTGTTTGTGGGCACTGAACGATAGAATAGGCCAGTGTCGTCAGCATTGCAGACTTGACCGAGAGTGAGGCCCTCCCTGTCAATCAAGCCCTTCACCTTCTGCCGAAACTCTTCTATTCCTCCGCCGTTGGCATCCACAGCTTCGCCATGGGCCTTACGGTTGGTAAGTCCGTGCCGTAACTTGAATGCGAAGAGCCAACCTTCAGATGCCTTGAAGTCTGGGGTGTCCTGTAACCTTGCGAATTTCTCGGCAGCAGCTTTCAGCTCCGTTCCACATACCAACACACCAGCAGCACGATGTTGTCGATACCAGATGAGCGTGGAACGGTCAATATCTGCATACTTAGGAGTAAACATCATCTTCCTCTCCACGTTCCATCTGGTTTTCGAAGCGAAATCGGCCATGTACTGCTGTAGTTTGTCTCGGGACCTCTTGATATCAAACAAAGTGGAGCGAGGGAGGTTGAATTCACGGAGGATCCGTGATGTCAGCCACCCGGCATCCACCTTCTCTAATATCTTCCGCTTCTTCTCCTGAGTCAACACCACTTTCTTCCTCTTCTCAAGTGGCTGGGCCATCATCACACACACGATGAAGAAGGTGCAGAGCAGCAGCAAGCCCTGCAGGAGGTAGGGAATCACCATGAAACCAATCACTTCAGGGGCCATTTTGAGGGCGAGATGACGAGGTGGCAGCTGAGCAGGAAATGAGACCTTGAGAGAGGCGGGAGTTGCGAAAACACAGCTGGTAGGTGCACGCGGGAAATTCAAATTGACGCCGTCCAAAATAATCAGATTTTTTTGGATTTTTTTTAATTTGGGGGCATTTTGGGGGTCGGACAGCTTACGATGTCTGGACAGTGATGTATCCGGATGGACGTCCAGATAGTAGAGAGATTACTATTGAATCATTTGCTTAGTGCTAGTCTCGATAAAAGGTGTTGCCTGACAGTGAATAAAATGTAGTTTTATGCAATTTACTTGGAAACTATGAGGCGCATGAAAAATCTGAAAACACCATGAGATAGACCATGAAATTCTACATAAGCTGATGAAATAAAAACGTAGCATCTGCCAGAAAACTTCTGTGCTAGAGTACCATGAACAAAAATTCACTTCCTTGTTGGTAAGTACATTTAGTTTTTGGCTGTTTTCTCGAAAACTAAAAATACCGTATGACCTCACTACAACGGACTTTAGTACACCAGAAGTCACTTTTTTCGGAGTCAGGGAGTTGACCGGAATGATTTCTTATACAGTATATCAGAAAAACTCCGAAAAAGCTAGAAGCGGTCCGGACTGCCTAACCTCATGGCGGGGTGGCCATATTGTCCGCGTGGTTTGTGTGTTCGTGCGTTGGTTGGTGGTGGGCTGGCAGCGTAGCTATTGTTCCAAGTGTACATAGAGTACAATATCTGAAGTATTTATAATTAAGTTATACCCATAATGTTCTTTCTAAATGCTAGAAAATTAGAAAAGGGGCCTGCATTAATATTAAGACATCAAGCTTTAATCACACGGCGAGTGGTGCGTGTGTTCGTGCTTCGGTTCGTGGTGAGCTGGCGACGTAACTATTTTTCCTCCACATGATTTCCCCCCAACTTCATTTTTCCTTAAGTCTTTGATATACTGCTCGATGGTGACGAGTTATAAGTGAAATATACAGACAGAGTGATCATATTTGTTTGTAAAATTGTAAAAATTAAGGTGTATAAAGTGTACCGTACAGTATAATTTTTCCTTAAGTCTCTGATATACTGCTCGATGGTGACGAGTGATAAGTGAAATATACAGACAAAGTGATCATATTTGTTTGTAAGATTGTAAAAAGTAAGGTGTATAAAGTGTACAGTACAGTATTTGAAAAATGCTTAAAATTACCAACACCATAGAGGCACACAAGGTATGGGCTACACCTCCAATTCCCATCCACAGTTCAGCTCATGTCAATGAAGACAATTGGGACAATGATTCACTGTTCCTTGATGATGACCCTGAAGATAATGGGAAATGATTTTGAAGGATTTGCTCTGAAGGATCCTTCATCAGGTGCTGAATGATGATAACACCAGGCAAAGTGGGGGGGCAGAGAATGGTGACTGGTGAGCCAAGTGAGTGTGAATGGTTATGTAAGAAAACTTTTTTTTTTTTAATTACTTATGAGTGTTATTGTGTCCATGCGTTGCTTAAATTTTACTGTCATGCAATAAATTATTTATAGTGGAATTTGAGAAAAAAATAAGAGGCAAATGAGATATTACCACGAGTCAAAATGAACTGGTGGAGGTGAAGCAGTATGGTGGCCATGATGCTTTTAATAAGCGAAAATATCTTATATTGTGTGTTATATATGGCCATTATCGAGTCTAAACCTTGCTAAAACTATACTGTGTAATGCAATGAATTATTTTTAGTGGAGTTTTAGAAAAGCTAAGAAGTAAAAGAGATAGAAGAAATTGGTGGGGTGATGCAAGATGGTGGCGATGACACTTCATGTATGAAACCTTTCTTCCTGTGAGTGTTACAATGGCCTTTATCGAGTATAAACCTTACAAAAACTGTACTGTGTTATGCATTAAATTATTTATAGTGGCCTTTGAGAAAAGTTAAAAGGCAAATGGGTTAATGCCCCAATTTAGAAGGAAATGGTGGAATGAAGTAGGATTGTGGCCATGACTTTTTTCATGTATGAAAATATCCTAGCAGGGGAAAATTCCTATGTCGCTTTTTTCGGAATATCGCGTTTTTCGGAATGACTTGGGCCCCAATTAGTCCGTTCTAGTGAGGTTTTATTGTAGTATAAAAAAGCCGCAAACAATATTAGATAGCTGATGAAATTCTCTTTCTAATAAAGCTATAATAAAAATTACAGGTATGAGGGAAAACATTCAAGCTATGACATTGGGAAGTGAGATTTACGTTCCAGAATGTTTATTCACACCGGCCTAATGTACAGTACTTCTGTTTGTACTTTTCTGTGTTCTGTTTTTGCTTATTGGCCTGAACAAATATCTTTGAATAAGATTATGTAATTTTTATGTCAATATATGTATATTTGGGTGGAGAAAATAAGGTGAGAATGCATGTTTTCATACATGTGCTGGGGGGCTGGCAGAGAGGGGAGGGTAGAATATAATCATGAGCCAGAAAACTTGCCGAAACTTACCATGCGTGAAAGGGTTAAGTGTGGTGTATGGCAGAGGTGGGAGGATGTTGTTGAGATGTTCTTGTTAATGCTGAGCAGTTCTTTGTTTTTTGTGTCCAAGTAGAGGAGGATGAAGTAACATGAAGTTACAGGGTGAGATGGATCTTGAGCTGACGCAGTAATTTGCATGCCTCTTAGTTGTTTGATTTATGATGGGAAGTATTCTTTCGTTTCTTGATGAAAATGATCTGTATTTGTTATCATGGTCCATCCTGTTAGTGTTCTTAAGACTTTTGTGTTTTATATTTTCCAATCGTATCCATGTTCGTTTTGTTAAGTTTGGGGCCCAGCTTGGGCTAGTATAATTCACAGTTGTTCTAATAAATTGTTTATAGATGGTGTTCAAGGATTCTTTCCATTATCCAAAGTGCCTTTGAATGTTTTCATGGCATTGAGTTTGCAAAATGTCTTTTGCACTAATATTACTCATACACTGAAAAAAGATTGTGTGTCCAGAGTAAGTCCTTGAATTTTAGGGTGTCATTTCAGTGGTAGTGGTTGTTTGATGAGAAAAACTTGAGGTGTGTTTTGAGATTCAGGTCTGTCTGGAGTGAAGAGACCAGTGGTTGATTTGATTGGTGAGGCAGTTTTTTTTTCTCTCTCTCTTTTTTTTGCCAGATGCCTCAATCCTGAACGGGGTGGCCACAAACAAATCGCCTCCATGTCACTCTGCCCCCCGCCATTTCACTACCACGCTCCCAACTCACACCCCCCTCCCTCATATACCTCTCCACTCCATCTCTCCATCTCATCCTCGGCCTCCCCCTCCCTCTCGCCCCCTCCACCTCACTCACATACACTCGCCTCGTCAATCTTTCACTCTCCATCCTCTCCATTGGATCCAATTTTCTGATATGTAGAGGTATAGTTGGAACGGGGTTACTGTCTGGTGTGTATTAAAGTGTTGTGAAGCTATTACGAAGTGTTTGGCATAGGACAATACTGTTGCTGAATGGGGATGGGCTAGCAGGTCAAAGAGGAGAAAGTTAGTGTAAAGGTGAAAAGATAGCCCTGTGAACACTGTTGGATAGGACTCTGAATTTAGAACTTTAGTTTTAATAGAGTACGCTGTCATCTCTGTTTTAGAGAAAATTGTCATTTTTTTTCATTTATTAGAATGTGTTTTAGTACTGGTACTTTCCCAGAAACTTTGTTTATGTCAGGGGTATCTTATACGTTTTACCATGTACTCGCTGAGGCATCAGATTATTGTCTTACCCCATTACCGAGGAGCTCAGTGTAAATTGTTACTCCATTAAATAATGGTGATACACGAACAGTTGTAAGTTATTGAAATGGTAATTGCACTGTTAAGCAAATGCTAACATTTTTGCCAAAGTTTGTCATTGCCAGCACAGTATTTAAGTATATTAAGTATACATTTTTTGTTTTTGTTTTTTTAATGCAAGGAAGAATGAAAGGTATGTATGTTTTATGGAAACCATAATTCTTTTACACTGTCTTGGCCCAGATTTTCATCCTTTTGCACCTTATTTCCTGCAGCTCAGTGACACAGAGGAACAGTGCTACATCTCTGCATCCTTTCCATAACACTTTTTTGTGATTAGCATCATATTCCATTGTTAATCTGTTATCACAACTCAGGAATCAAGATGGAATGATGGCAGTTTTAGGCCAAGTTACATTTAATGGAGTTATTTTCTCCATTTTCAATAATCATTTTATGAATTACAATATATAGCTAAGTAAAATTAGTGTACAGTATTCATTCATTCATTCATTCATTCATCATCTAATTCAGTGTTGCCCCATGAGGAGTGTAGGAGCCCAGGGCTAGGCAGGTCGGTCCTGACATTATGATGAGAGTGACCAGCCTCACTCATCCTTGTGTGGCATTATATGAGCAGTAAACCCCAACCATCCCTTGGATATAAACCTACACTGGCTCAGTCCAATTAGAGCACCATAATTACCCACTAAACCACCAGGTGCCATAGTTTGATTATATGGTTACCACCCAGCCTTGGAAATGGTTTCCTGGTGTACAGGAAACCATTTGGCTCGTCACTCAGTGTAAAGTTATCATCATCATCGCCGGCACCACCACCGCCGCCGTCATCGTTGTCGTCGTCGTCATCATCATCATCATCATCATCATCATCATCATCATCTCATCCTGTGTTGCCCCATGAGGAGCATAGGAGCTTGGGGCTAGGCAAGTTGGTCCTGGCATTTAAAATGAGAGTGACCAGCCTCACTCATCACTGAGTGGCATTACGTGAGCAAACCCCAACGACCCCTTGGATATAAACCTACACCGGCTCAATCCAATTGGAGTACCGTAATTGCCCACTACACCACCAGGTGCCATTATTTTGTTATATGGTTACCACCCAGCATAGGAAATGGTTTCCTGGTGTACAGGAAACCATTTGGCTTGTCACTTAGTGTAAAGTCATCATCATCATCATCATCATTATCATCATCATCATCTTTGTCGCTGCCGCCGGCGTTGTCATCATCATCATCATCATCATCATCATCATCATCATCATCATCATCATCTAATCCTGTGTTGCCCCATGAGGAGCATAGGAGCCCAGGGCTAGGCAAGTTGGTCTTGGCATTTACGATGAGAGTGACCAGCCTCACTCATCCCTGGTTGCCATTATGTGGGTGGCATTACCTGCCCAGGCTCAGTTCAGTTGGAGTGACTTAATTACCCACTAAACCACTAGGCACCTTAATTTGGTTATATGGTTACCACCCAGTGTAGTAAATGGTCTCTTGGTGTACAGGAAACCATTTGGCTTGTCACTCAATGCAGAGTCACCTGCAGACGGAAGGAAGAGAAAAACATGAAAGAAAGAAAGACCGAAGAGGAGAGGGCAGTCATCGGAGAGCAACACTGCATGTAGAGTCATTCATCACCATCATCATCATCATCCGGACCTCCTTTCCCACCCTAGGGCAGGGTCATTCAATCATAATCTTTCACCAGCCTTAAAAGTACCTCCTGGAAACCACCTGTGTACTCTGAGGGATTTTAAAACTCTTGGTTTATGTATGTAGCTGTTGTGGTGGTTCTTAATGATAGTTGTTTCTTGTTAAAATCAAGAAGTATGAGCCAGGTTAACTTGGAGGGTGGGCAGTGGTTGAGAGTTTATGTTGGAATCCATGTTGGGAGTAAGGTGAAGGGGATGTTGGGGATGATGTTCTTTGAAATTAACATTTTCTTGATTTTAGATGGCTCACAGAGATTTATCGGCGTGTGTGTGTGTGTGTGTGTGTGTGTGTGTGTGTGTGTGCAGATCCCCTAGCGCCTGGTACGGGGTTGGCAGCATCACGGGAGGAAAATTTACATGTGCGCGCACTCCATGACATCCGCGCGTATTCTGGGCATATAAGGGGCAGTGCCTGGGTGGTATCGAGAGTTGCCACCTGCCCCTATTTCCCATACAAATTTCAGCCACCTACTCCTCGTGGTGCAGTTTTGGTACGCCTTTGAAAATTGCACTCATTTGAGGCCTATCGCTTTCGACTCTGATAAGTCCGAAATGCGGCCTATTGCTCTCAACAGGTTAAGCTCCAGGCATACCCTGGTTTGACGATGCAATTGGTCAAGTAAAAACCCATCACTAGGTGGGGTATCATATCGGTAGATTTATCACGTAAAGTATAGGGATGTGTTTTTGAGCATTGTGTTTCCCCCCAAACAAGTCCTAAACCCACCCAAATGAGTCCAAAAACAAGTTTAAAGCCAATCTAAATGGCCTAACAGCTGTAAAAGGAGCTAACCTAAGCCTAAAACCAGTGCCCGTCTCGCTTGTACCCAGTCAAGATCACTGGAGAATGCGATCTCTGACTCGCATTCAAACTTGGTAGAGAAGTAGCAGCATTGTATACAATCCCACCATCAGACAGTCCTGGAAATAATCTGTTATGCATTATTATAATGCATGAATGACGTAGAATCGTCCAAGGTGCAAATTGTTGTGAAGGAGAATCGATGTTTTGATGGAGAATTCTCTTGATGGGGAATGCAACTGATGATACGATCAGGATAGCCGTTTCAAAGGCCTCTCTTTTTATCGATTTAGCTTCTGTTCTTGTTGCTGAGCTTCTTTGTTTTTTCTCTTGTTTTCCAACATTTATTTAAAAATTCCTTTATTTCAAAAACGTTTATCCTTGGACAACGCGGATGTAAACATATGATTTATCGATTGATGATGCAATCAGGATAGCCGTTTCAAAAGCCCCTCTTTATGTCGTTTTAGCTACCGTTCTAGTTGCTGAGCTCATTTATATTATTCTCTCTTATTTTTCAACATTTATTTAGAAATTCTTTTGTATTCTCAAAGCATTTTTCCTTGAACAGCTCGAATGTAAACAAATGATTTATCGATGTCACAGTTTTCATCAGTGCATGAAATATTTCCTCTCTAAGGTTTTCATAAGTTTTAGTATTAAGTTATTATTATGTATTCCATGATAGGTTAGATGACAGTTCATTGGTCAGACAAGAAATATTCTTTGTTGTCACCTAGTTGTCCAGACTGTTTTGTACCTTGTCTGATGGGCAAGAATCCTTACCCCAAATGGCACTGTTCACTCCACCTATGACCAAAACATATTAATCTAAGTCTAAAAGCAGTTTATAAATCAGTCTAAACAAAATTTAAGTTTAAAATATCATCAGAATTGGAAAAAATAAATAAATAAATCGCAAAACCGGGGGTAGGCCCATGATAGGCGGGGTAGGGTGGTACTTCTACCCCCACCACTCTTCCAGGGTATCGCATCTAGGGGTATCGTAAATTGGGGTTTGCCTGTACTTCAAACAGATGTGACCCTATTGAGTCTAAGCTGATGGAATGATTGGGATTGTTGTTGATCATCCTCAATCTGTCTATTTGAGTAGGCCCATCAACCAGAGGCAAATAACTGCCCTTCCAGGGCCATCCTGTTCAGTGAACCAGTGTTCCCTTGCGGTTGACAGTGTCTCATTACAGGCACAGGGAAAAGTGTGGAGGTTTGTTTGCTGGATGGATGCTAGATTAGCATCTCCACTCATTTAACAGGGGCACCGTAGCAGGCTCCCCTTCACCCCATAATTTGGTTATTGGTTACCACTGAGTATTGTTAATGGTTTCCTGGGTTACAGGCAACCATTAGGCTTGTTACTTAGTGTACAGCCATCTGAGGTGGAAAGAAGAGAATAAAAAATGACAAAATGGTGGGAGAAGTAGTAAGAGAGGAGATTGGACACAGAGATAGAATGAGAGAGAGGAATAAAGAAGAAGGCCAAATGAGTGAATGATAGTTGCCAATACCTATCATCAGTGGATGAGGTTTTGTTCATGTAATGCTGCTGATGGGTGAGTGGCTTGTCACCTTTGCCTGAAATGTCTTGACTGTGTTGCCTAGTCCTGAACTCTTATGTGTCTGATGAAAAGGGTCTGTAAAGGATTGGATGATCAGTGGATGGCTGGATCTGCCCATGTAAAAGTAGAAAATTGGGCAGTCATCATTTATTATCATCACTGTTGTCTTAGTTGTCAGTCCAGTGCTTTATGGAAGTGTCTAATAGCGGCAAAAAATTATTCAATGAAATATCAACTCCCAAGTGAGGCATTAGTTTCCAAAGATGTCTTTGCTTCATTTCGTATATAAAGGCTCCAACATGCTCGCGTGTGTCAACCTTGTTCACCTAATGGCAGCTCTCCATGGTGCTCGGTCTCTGGCAGCATCCCTTTTCAGTCCCCTGTCCCTGAGGTCACGTTCTTTAACCTCGTCCCAGGTCTTTTTAGATCTGCCTCTCACATCTCAACCCCCAGTGTTCCCTTCTCACTTTCTATACCCAGTTGTCATCTCCCATCCTCTCCACATGCCCAAACCATCTCAATCTATACCTCATCGCAACAACAGTGCACTCTAGCCCCATCTGTCCTCTCAACTCTTCCATCATAAAACTAGCCCCCCCCCCAGGCCTCGCATTCAAGATCCACTGCACATCCACCTAGTCATTGTTATTTCTGTATGTTTGGGCCAGTGAATATCCTCCGTGTCCTGGTTGGCACAATTAAAATGTGACGTTATTAATCGAGTGATTTTTAGTGGTAGGTGGGAGTGCCCATCATCCCCTCACGTAGTGTAGTGGTACTTTATTTTGAGAGTAGCTCTACATTGAGTGGCAAGCCAAATGATATCTTGTAAACCAGAAAAGCATTTACAGCACTGGCTGGTAACCTTATAAGAAACTAATACGTGTTCTGTACATGACAACAAGTGGGTTGGCGGAGAGTTAGTGCCCCTCCTTGGAAAACGACTAACTAAAAATACGAACAAGAAGCATCAGACTAGGACTGACCAAAAGGTGATGACTAAGGACCGAGCAGAGGACATGGTATGGATAGCTTCATGGAATGTAAGGGGTGCAAATG
Organism: Birgus latro; assembly: GCA_018397915.1. Taxonomy (NCBI): domain Eukaryota; kingdom Metazoa; phylum Arthropoda; class Malacostraca; order Decapoda; family Coenobitidae; genus Birgus; species Birgus latro. The sequence continues at coordinate 13,289 of JAGKTI010001971.1, read as the reverse complement.
ATGAGGTGAAAGAAAGAGAGATTGTCCAGGTGCTTGAGGGTGCGAAAGTGGATGTATGTGGATTAACTGAAACTAAATGGGAAGGTGAGAGAATGGGAGTATGGATGGGGTATATGCTCAGGAGTAGGTGAGAATGAGAGGGCAAAAGAAGGAGTGTGTATTGTTGTGAGTAACAGATGGAGGGAGAATATAAGAGAGTACTTATCGGTTGGCAAAGGATTGTGTGGGTAAAATTGAAAGTTGGACTACAAATGTGGACGATTGTGTGTGTGTATGTGCCAACACAAGATCATGCAATCAGAGTGAGAGAGGAGTACCAGACGACTGTGGAAGTTTGCATGGAAAAGTTTGAAAGGAATGAGAGAGTGTTTTTGATTGGAGATATCAATGGAAAAGTAGGGAATGTGAAGGTGGATGGAGTAGTTGGTGAGTGGGGTGTGCCTGCAGACATGGATGAGAATGGCAGTGGTTTAGTGGACATTTGTGCCGGGGTTGGTGTTATCTAATACCCTCTTCAGGCACAAAATGATCCATAGGTATACATGGAGAGTGGTGAGAAGGATGGGTGTTGAACTGAATGAACGGAAGGCAATGATTGATTATGTGTGCATGGATGAAAGGTTGAGAATATGTGTAATGGATGCAAGAGTATATGGAGGTTGGGGGAGCGGACTTTCTGACCACCACTTGGTGGTCGTCAGAATACAGGTCCAAAGGAAATGGAAAAATAGAAGAAGGGAAGGACAGGACGAAGTAGTGCATAGAAGTAGGGTGGAAGGTTACAAGAGGTTGGAAAAAAGGCAGAATATAAGAGGGAAGTGGAGGAGCAACTGGGTAAATACAGATTGGAGCAGATGGGGGATGTGGATGGTGTGTGCAAGATATTCACAGAAGAAATCTGTGCAGCATGTTAGGTGGTGTGTGGGGTGAATAGAAGATGAAAAAGGGTGCAGGGAACAGCATGGTAGAATGAAGAGGTAAGAGAGGCTTTGGCACAAATGAAGAAAGCATATATTAGTGGTTGAGGAACAGCGGCATGGAAGAAGTTGAGAGATGGAAGAGAGAGTTATATGTAGAAAGGAGGAGAGAGATGAAAAGATTTGAGAGAGTAAGAAGAGAGTGGATGAGGAATTTGGAAGGAACTTGAGTGTGAAGTGGAGGGAATTTAAGAAAATGTTTTGGAAAGAGGTAAAGAGAGTTAGACAGGGTGCCAAAGTAGTTAGCTGGGGAGTGAAAGATAAAAATGGTAGATTACGAGTGGAGAATGGAGAAAAAATGAGCAGATGGAGAGAACACTTTAAGGAATTGTTGAACATATGAATGAAAGTAATGCAAGTTTAAGTGGCTGGGGAATGGCTGGGAGAAGGAGGGATGTGAGAAGAGAGGAAGAAATCAGTAGGATGGAAATTGTGAAAGCAATGAAGAAAGTTAAAATGGGGAAGCCCCAGGAATTGATTGAGTGTGTGGTGAAATGCTGAAACATGGTGGAGAGATAGTAGTAGAATGGATGTGGAAGATGTGCAGATTGGCCTGAGAGGAAGGCAGAGTTCCGGAGGATTGGAAGTCAGGTATAATTATTCCTCTGTAGAAAGGAAAAGGGGAAAAAGAAGTGTGTGCTGATCATAGGGGTGTTTGTCTTCTTAGTGTAATAGGAAAAGTATATGGTAGGATACTTATTGACAGAGTTAAGGAAATAACAGAGGAATTAGTTGGAAAGAACAGAGAGGTTTTAGGGAGGGAAGAGGTTGTGTAGATGAGATATTCATTCTTAGGTCCTTAGGTGAAGTTTCTAGAGAAGGGAAAGAAGTTGTTTTCAGCCTTCATGGATTTGGAGAAAGCATATGATAGGGTGGATAGGTAAAGATTGTGGAAAGTATTAAGAATATATGGAGTATATGGGAAGTTGTTGAAGGCCGTGACGAGTATGTACGAGGGTGCTAAGGCTGCAGTGTGTGTGGATATGAACCAAGTGAATTTTTCAGTTTGAAGGTTGGATTGAAACAAGGATGTGTCATGTCTCCATGGTTGTTCAGTCAGTATATGGATGGGGTTCTAAAAGAGATACAAGGTAGGGCAGTGGATGTTGGAGCAGCCCTAGTGAGAGAGGGCAGTGTTTGGAAACTCCCTGTACTGTTGTTTGCAGATGATATTGTGTTGTAAAGTGAAGATGAAGGGGAGCTGCAATGCTTGGTGGATGAGTTTGGGAGAGTGTGTAAGAAACTGAATCTAAAGGTGAATGTAGGGAAGAGTAAAGTTATGGTCTTCGAGAGAAGTGAAGTCAGTGAATGTACAGTGAGGTTGGATGAGGAGGAAATGGAAACTGTGAATGCATTTAAGTACTTGGGTAGTGTGATGAGTACTGATGGAAGTTTAGAGGAGGAAATGGAAAATGTGAGTACGTTTAATACTTGGGTAGTGTGATGAGTATGGGTGGAAGTTTAGAGGGTGAAGTTCATGAAAGGATACAACAAGGAAGAAAGGTTGCTGGTTCCTTGAAAGCAGTGATAAGAAACTGGGAAGTGAGCATGAAAGTGAAAATGCTACTACTTGACAGTATTGTGATACCAACTGTAACGTATGGAAGTGAAGCTTGGACCTTGTTGGAGGGACAGAAGTCAAGAATGAGAGCAGTCAAAATTAGTTATTTGAGAGGAGCATGTGGAGTCACATGGAGAGAGAGATTGACAAATGAGGAAGTGAAGGAGTGTTGTGATGTGGATGTGGATGTGATAGGAAGCGTTAAGAGAAACACATTAAGGTGGTTTGGCCATGTGGATTGGATGGAGTGTGAGGGACTGATGAGGAAAGTGTACGTTAATGAGGTGGAGGGGGGAGAGGGAGGGGGAGGCCAAGGATGAGATGGAGATATGGAATGGAGAGGTATATGAAGGAGGGGGGCATGAGCTTGGAGCAGGTTAGTGAAAAGGTGGGGGACAGGGTGACATGGGGGCAATTTGTTTGTGTCCACCCCTTACGGGATTAAGACGTCTGGCAATAGATAGATAGGTAGATTTTAATCGATTATAATCAGAGAAAAAAATCATTGAGTATAATAAAAAAAATATTAAAACATGTTTTATACACTGGTTGGCTTTATACAGTCATACCTTCAGAACTGGGATATTTTAGTTAAAATATGCATTGCAGAGAGTGATGACATTGAGCAACAAATAATTCTATCTATCTATCTATTGCCAGACACCATAATCCCGTAAGGGGTGGCCATTTGACTTTGAGTTATTTTTTTTTTATGGGGAGGGGCACTAACCCTCCACCAACCCACTTGTTGACACGTAGGGAGCACGTATGGTTTGGTTATATGGTTACCACCCAGCGTTGTAAATGGTTTCTTGGCTTACAGGAAACCATTTGGCTTGTCACTGAATGTAATGCCACCTGTAAAGGGAAGAAAAGCAGTAAGAAGTGACAGGAAATATAGGAGAAATAGGAAGAAAGGAGGGCAGGCACAGAAAAAGAATGATAAAGGCTAAGGAAGAAGTAGGCAGCACTACATCAAGTGAGTGGATGATGGTCGCCACCACCTACCACTAACAAATAATTAAGAAGGTAAATGCCAAGGCATTAAAGAGATTTGCTGAAGATTGTTTAGACAGACTTAAATTAATTGCAGTGGCATTAGACTCCAACATGAAGGGGCACTAATCAGGGATGCATTAAAAGTTTGATGCAAACCTAAATGTGATTTGCAGGAATGTTTAACAGAGCAGAAAGATTTTGTTAAGGTGCCGTAGTGAAGAAATATAGCAGTAACACCTGCTCATTACTTAGTAAATTTGATTGGGCCAAGGTATCAGGGTAGGTTCTCACTGATTATGAGATTGACAGTACAGAAAATTATGTTGAAGAAAATTTTCCCAAGTTTTTCCCAACACTAATGAGGTACCGAGGAATGACAACGCCTTTCAGGCAAATGCATTTTGAAGATGATGATGTGAATATCCTATCACCACTTGCTTGGTTGCAGTATTTTCAGGAAATATCATGCCTGCCCAGTTACACACTGTTGTTACTTCCTTGGCAGGAACTAAAAGTCTTTTCAACTTTTGGACTTATCCAGTCGAAAGTTAGGAACCATCTAGGTAATGAGAAAGCATCAATGCTTGTTACTGTTTTCAAACACTTTAACAAAAAGGTTACCTATGATACGCTAAGCTGTTGTTTTTTTGTCTTCCCATAAGTTCTGCAATATGATCTGTACTGTATGAACAAAGGGGATCTCAGTGCGTTTTTTCAACATGTGTGTTTGGTATTTTCAAAATGGTTCACGTTAATTTTAAGAAAATACTTTTCAGTATCAGTATATGTAATTTAGAGAAACATTAAATTTTTGCATTACATACGAATTCAGTCAATTGAGGCATTCATCAGTCAGGTGTGTAATAACCTTTTTTGTTGATATTTGAGTCAAACTCTGCCCACAGTAATCAAAGAAAAAAATGAAAGAAAAGCATTTGGGAGCTAAATACTAATTGCGTGCCAAAATATACTGGGGAGGTGGATGCCCCACCCCCATGAGCCCCCCCTTGCATTGTGGACGATGGCCATTCATAAAATATAACAGGGCTCTTGTTTGTTGAGCCACAGCTCGCAAATGCGAGTATTTTTTCCCTTTGCTGAACAAATTTTACATGCAAGTCGCCTTTTGGCGAGGAGAAAATACATCCACTTTAAAACTCAGTAAACTACAAAATAAGTAAATCTCACTTAAATTAACAAAAAATGCACATTGTGATAGATTATTAAGAGTTTCTTTGTCACCACTGCGAATGTTTAAAAACAGATCATTGAACGGTGCCTAGCATACCCAAACTAGAGCCCTAACGTTCCCAAGATGGTTTGTTTACAAACAGAAGTATGTGCTCACTTGAGAAAGAAAGTTTGCGTAAGTCCCCCCCCCCCAATATTGATATGATATGTCACAATCATGCACAGTTTCATCAGTCATCAGCAGTCACACAAAGTGGTAATACAGTTATATTTGATTGCCTAATGTTGATTGTTTCTGATTGCTTAAATACAGTAAAACCTCGATATAACGGACTTCAATAGACCGGAATTCGCTTTTATCGGACTCGAGGAGCTACCGGACTAAACTCCTATATATCGGAAAAAGTCCAATGAAGCCACAAGCAGTCCGGACTGCCTGACCACTTCAGCTATGTTCACCACAAAAGACAAGTAAAAGACATGTTTTTCAGTGCACAGTACAGTATTACTGTACCATTTGATTAATGTAGTGAAGGCATAACACAGTACAATACTGCAATGGTGGTGAAAACCACTGATACAATCCAGACTAATGTCTGATATATCGGAAAAAGTCCGGATTAGCAGGGGTAAGTCCGGATGTCGCTTTTATCAGAATTTCGCATTTTTCGGAATGGCTTGGGCCCCAATTAGTCCGTTACAGTGAGGTCTTACTGTAATGTAAATACTGTCAGTCGTGGCAATGGTGAGAGTTTACATAACCTGTGAACAAATTGATTCCAGGCTTCTGTTGGTGTCGTGATGTTCCAGAAGACACCTTGAATTCCTTAATTCCACCTGACTGGAGAAGGAGTGGATACTCTGCATTACATTCCAGAGCTGATGGGGACTGCCTAATGAATTCCATCTCGATGTTTTTAAGTGGAAATGAATCATTAGTGGATACACTCAGTTCTGATCATCGCAATGTACATATAAATAAATATATTTATTGCTCGTAAAAGTATTTCAGCTCATAGTCAGTTCGGCTACTGAAAATTTATTTGGCTCGTAAATCTGATACCTTAGTAGCCAATTGGCTTGCAACCATCGGCTGTTAGCAAGAACCCTGTACAATGGTGCTAAAGGCGGGCGATAAAATCTGGTTGACCTCTGGCAGCCATTTTGTTGACCTTGACCCCGACTGTCCATTTCCGAATTTGTCCAAGATTTTGGCCATACAGTATCTTGATCTCCTAAAGGTTTCATGTTGATAGCTCAAGCCATTCATGAGATATAATGGGAACACACACACACACACACACACAGGCAAAAACATTATCGCTTTGTCCAGGTACAGATGGGCAATATAAAGTAATTTTTGTATACATTATATTACATTTATATGATAATGTCTTTAAGCATGTAATGTGGCTAAAGGTTTGCATTATGGTATACTCAGATTAAATGAGAATAATTGAGTAAAAAATAAGAAACATCAATTTTAATTTATAAAAATCTGATTTTGATTAAAAAAGTTCTGATATTAGAAAACAAATTTGATTTTTTAAATTATTTTAAAAATCAGATTTTTTTCCAACCCTGATCCCCATCCTCTCCTGCCCAGGTCTCAATACCATTCGGTATTACACTCCTAACACATGGAGCATACAAAGATCCTTTAGCATGGAGGGAGAGCCCTCTCAATGTCAGGAGACGTAACAGCTCCCTGAACTTCTTCCAACCACTCCTCACTCTTGCTACAGAGCTAGATCCAGCCCCAACTCCTGGATATAACATGTCTCCCAAGCAACAAAACTCTTCCACACACTCAAGAGACTTTCCAGCAAGATCAGTCCTTTCATGCCTAACAATCTCCACATGGTCTTCCTGACACACGACATACATGAAGTCAGCATTATCTCACAGTGTACCTCTAATACCACTACTTTTTTAATTCATGCACTTATCACAGACACTGCATAAGGTGGAATTACTTCCTATGCCCTTGTGGCAAACTGGTCATGGCCACTGTCCCTCATCCTTGACAGTACTGTCACCAGCCTTAGATACCATACCAGTACCTATGTTTTATCTGCATTTACTGTCGAGCCTTTATGCCCCATACCATCTCTTCACTTCCTAAATGTTTCCCTTGCCTCCCTTTCATTCTCTGCAATCAACACCAAACCATCAGCATACAACATCTCCCATGGGAATCCATTTCTGAAGTCACATTACATTTTACCATGTCTTAGTGTTCCTAGAGTATTCTGAGGAATGTCCAGCATGTCTCTCTTTGCTAGACAGCGCCTCACCTAGTTTGACAGATGCAAACATAAATGTGCTTTTAGTTCGTATGTCCACAGGTGAACCAAAGCTTGTACAATTTGTGTGGCTGCTCCCCAGACACTTATGTTCCACATTGAAGGAAATGGGAGTGGTTGCAGAACAAATGTTGATACATGTCATCAATATGCAGCAGTGTTCACCCTTACAGGAAAGTGGTGAGAATAATTAGCAAATGCTTACTTAGCCTAGTTATTCATATGACTTACTGATTACCTGCAATTTATATTTTGTTCAATATCTGACAGTATCATCTGGGCCATGTGGTGGGAGAAGTCTAGTCAGGGCCCCTTCCACCTATCCTGCTCCACCACCCCCACAGAAACCCAAGGTAGTGACACTGACGCCTCGCCCACCCCCCCAGTCTGCTCTCACCACCAGTACAGCTGCCACCCTTCCTCACCCTCTCTTACGGGTCCACGCACTTCGGGAAAAATATTACGCTTATAACTCTGACCTCTTTCCCTTAGGTAAGTGGAAGAATGTGTACAGTATATGAAAGCAGGGCTATATTGGTTTGTTGTATATTAACCCCTTCGCGCACCTAAAGTTCTCTGTAAGTTTGTGCGACATGATCAAAGAAAATGCTGCGAGGGCAGCCAGAATTCATACACAAAGGAAAACATTCCCATGAATTTTGTTTGCCCCAGAAATTGGTTATATTGGTATAAATTGTAACCATCTTTTTTGTTGATGTTGATACTATTCGATAAGCTAATAAAAACACACAAAACTGATGAGTAAATGTACAGTGAAAGTACCGAAATGCAGTGAGAATAATGTGTTTCCACAGTGAAAATAATGTCTCCAAACTCTTCCACAATATTTTGCCTGCACCATGCAAGAGCTAAGCATATGTCTGTATGCAGAATTTCACAAGCTTTCACGTGGTCTCTTCAGAATTTTGATACGACCAGTAGTTTTCAAGTAAATCACCAAAAAATCCCTCGTGGATCCTTCCGCCCTTACCGAAAGCTGAGAGAAAGTCGTCTGTTTGAGAGTGTTGGCCTTGAAATAGACACCCTCCTCTATGATGCAGCAAAGATTGATGCAATCTATACTAAATCTTAATTTTTGGTGAATATTTTTGTCCAAAATTGCCTAATCGGCATCACTCCAGACCAACACTGACAAATCCGTCATAGTACGTCATCGGTACCTCTTCAGCCTAACACCATTTCGATTAATTTTGCATCAACGTGCATGAGGGGGTTAAAAGAAAAAAGGAAAAGCTGTTTAGGTCTGTGAGATGAAGCCAGAATCACAACAGTGTGAATAGTGGGTGAATGAGTCTGTGGCCCAGTTCACTGAGCAAGCTGTTGATAGTACACACTCTTACATGCAATTGCCTTCATAGTGTTGTTGTCCCTGCCTCACCCCTGTTTTAGATGGGAAAAAAGGATTGGGGTGATGATGATGATGGCAGAAGAGATTTTTTGTACATTGTTGTATTTACAGTACAGTGATCCTGTGGTTATCGCACACTTGGTTATAGCGGAGCTTGTCAGTACTATCTATCTATCGCCAGACGCCTTAATCCCGTATGGGGTTGCCACAAACAAATCACCTCCATGTCTCTCTGTCCCCTGCCATTTCACTGCCTTGCTCCCAGCTCACACTCCCCTCTCTCATATACCTCTCCACTCCATCCCTTCATCTCATCCTTGGCCTCCCCCTCCTTCTCCCCCCCTCCACCTCACTCACATACACTCTCCTCGTCAGTCTCACACTCTCCATCCTCTCCACATGGCCAAACCACCTTAATGTGTTTCTCCTAATGCTTCCTATCACATCCACACCACAATGCTCTTCACTTCCTCATTTGTCAATCTGTCTCTCCATGTGACTCCACGTGCTCCATTCAGATAACTTATTTCCACTGCTCTCACTCTTGATTTCTGTCCCTCCAACAGGGTTCAAGCTTCACTTCCATACGTTAGAGTTGGTATCACAATACTGTCATGTAGCAGCATTTTCACTTCCATGCTAACTTTCCTGTTTCTTATCACTGCTTTCAAGGAACCAGGATCCTTTCTTCTCTGCTGCACCCTTTCAAGCACTTCACCCTCTAAACTTCCTTCCTTACTCATTACACTACCCAAGTACTTAAATGCACTCACATGGTGAGTTTGTTGAATGAAAGGCAATGATAGATTACGTGTGTGTGGATGAGCGAATGAGAAGTGTTGACTGCAAGAGTGTGGAGAAGGTTGGGGAATGGAATTTTGGACCATCTCTTAGTGATGGCCAAGGTAAGGCTGCAAAGAAAATGGGTGAAGAGATGAAGGGGAAGACAGAAGGAAACAGCTTCTGTGAAAAGAGTGGAGAAGTTGCAAAAGAGTGAGAAAATGGCAGAGTATAAGAGCATAATGGAAGAAAGATTGGGAAGGTTTGAGCTAAAGCAGGTGGAAGGGATGGAAGAAGTATTCAAGATATTCACGGAAGAGATAGGCACTGCATGTGAGGTGGTTTGTGGAGTGAGGAGGAGATGCAGGGGTGTGCAAGGGACAGCATGGTGGAGTGATGAGGTGAAACGAGCTATAGATCAAATGAGGAAGACATATAGTGACTGGCTAGCGAGTATAGATAGGGGAGAAGATGAGAGAAAGAAGAGAGAGGTATATGTAAGCAGGAGAATGGAGGTGAAGAGATTGGTGAAGGAGAGTAAGAGGAGAGTGGATGAAGAGTTTGGGAGGAATCTTGAGTGTGAAATGGAGGGAGAGTAAGAAATTGTTTTGGAAGGAGGTAAAGAAAGTAAGACAGTGTGAAAGGGGAAATAGTAGGGGAGTGAAAGATAGGAATAATAGATTGTTGGTGGAGAAGAGAGAGAGAATGAGGAGATGGAAGGAGCACTTTGAGGATTTGTCGAAGGTAGAGAGTGGGAGCAGTGCAAGGGTAAGTGGTTGGGGAATGGCTGGGAGAAGAAGAAATGAGAGGAGGGAGGAAGAGATTAGTAGGGCAGAAATTAAAGATAGGAATAATAGATTGTTGGTGGAGAAGAGAGAGAAAATGAGGTGATGGAAGGAGCACGTTGAGGATTTGTTGAATGTAGAGAGTGGGAGCAGTGCAAGGATAAGTGGTTGGGGAATGGCTGGGAGAAGAAGAAATGAGAGGAGGGAGGAAGAGATTAGTAGGGCAGAAGTAGTTGAAGCAGTGAGGAAGATCAAGATGGGAAAGGCCCCAGGAATTGATGGAGTGTGTGGTGAAATGCTGAAGTATGGGGATGAGAAGGTTGTGGAGTGGATATGGATGCTGTGTAGATTGGCTTGGGAAGAGAGAAGGGTTCCGGAAGATTGGAAATCAGGTTTAATTGTTCCTTTGTACAAGGGATAAAGGGAGGGAAAGAAGTATGTAGTAACCATACCTCTTAGTGTGATTGGAAAAATATATGGTAGAATACTTATTGATAGGGTTAGGCATATAACAGAGAAGCTAGTTGGAGAACAAGGGGGATTTAGAAAGGGAAAAGGGTGTGTAGACCAGATATTTGTTCCAAGATGTTTAGTGGAAAAGTATCTAGAGAAGGGAAAGAAAGTGTATGCTGCCTTCATGGATTTGGAGAAAGCATATGACAGAGTAGATAGGCAAGGTATGTTGAAGGTATTAAGAATATGTGGAGTGGATGGGAAGTTGTTGAGTGCCGTGAAGACTATGTACGAGGGAGCTAGGGCTACAGTGCGAGTGGATGGTGAGCTGAGTGAGTTCTTTGATCTAAATGTGGGACTGAAACAGGGATGTGTGATGTCTCCATGGCTGTTTAATATATTCATGGATGGGGTTATAAAGGAGGTGCAAGGTAGGGCAGTGGATGTGGGAGTGGTTCTAATGAATCAGGGTGAGGTGTGGAAGATTCCAGTGTTGCTGTTTGCTGATGATACAGTATTGTTGAGTGAAGATGATGGGAGTTGCAAGGTTTGGTGAATGAGTTTGGGACAATGTGTAAGAAGAGGAATCTGAAAGTCAATGTAAACAAGAGTAAAGTTATGGTGTTCAAGAGGAATAAAGTCACAGAATGCACAGTGCGGTTGGATGGTGAGGATATGGAGAATGTGAGTGCATTCAAGTACTTGGGTAGTGTGATGAGTAAGGATGGAAGTTTTGGGGATGAAATGCTTGAAAGGGTACAGCAAGGAAGGAAAGTTGTTGGTTCACTGAAAGTGGTGATGAGAAATAGGGAGGTGAGTATGGAAGTTAAGAAGTCACTGCATGACAGTATTGTGATCCCTACCCTGACATATGGAAGTGAGGTGTGGACCTTGCTAGAGGGAAACAAGTCAAGAGTGAGAGCAGTGGAAATGAGTTACCTGAGAGGAGCATGTGAAGTGACATGGAGGGACAGGTTGACGAATGAAGAAGTGAAAGAACATTGTGGGGTGGAGGTGGATGTGACTGAGAAAATTAGGAGAAATACACTGAGGTGGTTTGGACATGTGGAGAGAATGGAGAACAAAAGACTGACTAAGAGAGTGTATGTGGGTGAAGTGGAGGGGGGGAGAGGGAGGGGGAGACCGAGGATGAGGTGCAGGGATGAAGTTGAAAGGTATATGAGGGAGGGGGGAGTGAGATGGGGGGAGGGCAGTCAAATGGTGGGTGACAGAGTGACTTGGAGGCATTTTTGTCTGCGGCCCCCCTTTGCGGGATTAGGGTGTCGGGCTGTAGATAGATAGATAGACATTCTCCGTACCCTTCCCATCCAATCTCACTGTATATTCATTGACTTCACTTCTCTCTAGTACCATCACTTTACTCTTCCCTACATTCACCTTTAGATTCCGTTTTTTACATACACTCCCAAACTCCTCTACCAAGCCTTGCAGCTCCCCTTCGTCTTCACATAACAACATTGTATCATCTGCAGGGAGTTTCCAAATACTGCCCTCTCTCACTAAGGCCGCTCCAACATCAATACTGCTAGATGATAATCTGCACGTCTGCCATTACTGCACGTTTTTGGCTAAAAATTTCATTATCATTCATGTGCACCTAAGCTGGTTTCTGTCGACAATTCTGGTAGAGTACCTGTGGTTTATGATAGCTTTGAGGGATTCAGAGATGATGTTCTATTCAAGGAGTTAATCCCATGTGGTGGAGACCACTAACTCTCCACCCCGTAGCCTCAGAACCCCATACCTCAAGCCCGTCTCAGGTCTGTATGTTGTGCCCTTTTTATCATTTTCTATTAACCATGCCTATGTGTGTTTCTGATACTTGCCATAACAGTATGTATGTATTTATTTAGTCGGTCTAAATTTTCATAAAAGGCCAAATTTGGGCTTAAAAACATAGTCCCCTGTACAAGTTAGGATAAATCCCATAGATTCTTTGCTTTGGTTATCATGCAGTTTTATTGCAGCATACTAGATGCAGTACAAATTATGCTCAACAGTCAAGAGATCACTGTATTTTGTTAAGTGTTCTTTGTCATGTACTGGCAGTCTTTGATTATGCAAGTGGTTGATGTACTGTAGTAGCCTCTTCATTCTTTAGTCTTCAAATTGACTGGAGAATGAAATGCACCCTTTGTTTTTCATCACAAAACTTTGAATTGAGGCTATTCGTGTTGATGCTATCCCTGGGGTATGAATTATCCTTTAAATTCCATTGAAGTAGTAATTTTAAAATTTGTTGCTACTCTCCAGAATTTACCTATATGCTGCAAACCAAGATCATTGATAACATTAAGTTCATCTATCACATATGCAAGGTTCACCCCACCTTTGGCTAAAACAGTTTATAAATCAACCTAAACACACAATTTTAGTCAAAAAATAATCAAAATCGGCAACAAAAAATCAAATCCCATTGTCAAACCTGGGTTTGGCCATCGTTAGGCGGGGTATCACATCTAGGGGTATTGTATATCAAGTATACCTGTGTGTGTATATATACAGTAGGCGCGGAAAGTATTGACGTTTTTTTGCCGACGTCATTCTTCTTAGCGTTAAGTGAAGTAGGGTCAATACTACCCTCCCCTATGATGCGAAATGAGCTGACGCTTTTTCAGCGGGAGCTGGCAACCCTGCTTGATAGGTTTGGCATCACAGGAGCAGGCTCAGTAATGTTTGGGCAGCCACAGGAGGAGGATTGTCTCTGTGTGTGATGCACCATGAGGGCATGTTTTGACTCAAATAACACAGTTATTTGGTTACCTACCACATTCTCATCATGCCTAATGTAACCACAAGCAAGGACAAACGTGTGGAAGTGATTACTTTATACAAAGCTGGCCACAA
>JAGKTI010001970.1:61625-73512 GCA_018397915.1 Birgus latro | reverse complement strand
AATGCCAGTGAATTTCATGTCCGGTCATAACCTAACCTAACCTAACCAAACATTGTGTTAATCATAATTTCCTGCTTTTAATTTAATTTTTTCATGCATGGTTTAAGTGCACCAGCTATGAAAAAGGTGAATGCCTTTGATTATTGTGCAAGATGATTACCATAAAGATTTATATGTCTAACCTGTTTTCAGCATGCTGTAAATGTGTTAAAAAATTTCCCTAAATGTTAATCGTAATTTCCTGCTTTCAATTTAATTTTTTCATGCATGGTTTTTAAGTGCACCAGCTATGAAAAAGGTGAATGCCAGTGAATTTCACCTAACCTAACCTAGCCATTTTTCTGGTAACAGTTTACATATTTACTGTATTTGATGCTTTGTATCCAATAATTTAGTGCATAAAATGTGAGAAAAGATGTTCCATGTCAGATACTTACTTATACTGTGCTGGCAAGTTTTGACCACCTATGCCTCACTCACCTCTAAATCATCATTTTTTGGTTAAAATTCAATTAATTCATGCTTTGTGTGCATTATTTATGTGAAAAGGGACCTAAATAAGTGCTATACATGTCCGGTAGGGAGGTAGGAAGGTAGTTTTCTGATTTAGGTTAGGTTAGGGTCATGAATGACCAGTGCTGGAGCTTCAGGGCCCAATATTCGGACAAGACCACTGTCTGGACATGCCTTTGGCTCTATTGCGTCGAATAATGGAGGGATTACTCTACTTATCGACCCTAACCCAGCCTAACTCAGAAACCACGTACATACAGTAATCCCTCCATTATTCCATGTAATAGAGCCAAAGGCATGTCCGGAAATTGGTTCTGTCCGGATTTTTAGCCCTGAAGCTCCCTCACTGGTACTTTCGGACCCTAACCAAACCTTACTAAGAAAACCACCTACCTACCTCCCTACCGGACATGCATAGCACCTATTTAAGACCCTATTCACATAAATAATGGACACAAAGCATGAAATAAATGAAATTTAACCAGAAAATGATGATATACAGGAGAGTATGGCAAATATGTTCACTAGTTGACAGCATAGTGAAATTAGGTAACAGACATGAAAATCACCTTTTTCACAGCCATTGCACATGAATATGGGACACAAAACATAAAATAAATGAAATGAAACCAGAGAATGAGTATTTAGAGGTAAGTATGGAAAGTATTTGGCAGTTGACAGTGTACTTACATGTCTGTGGTGGTTGTTACGAAGATTACACCACCTCTAATGCTCTGATAGTGGTGAAAATGCTCTTGAAGCACGTACAGTAATCCAGTGTTGTGCTGCACTTTAGCCTTAGCACTGTGAATTATAATTGTTTAAACAAAAACGAGCACGAGCACCTGCCATCCCAACGATCGTTACTCACGATGGTAGTTGAGCGGGAACTGGGGAGGGAAAGGGGACCCTAGGGAGAGGGAGGCGATTGTAACACAGCTGTTTGGCGCCGCATGCAAAATTCAGTCTTACGGATTAAAAAAACAAAAAAATGGGAGGGGGGGAGAGGGGCATTTTTTTGTTCCAAACACCCAAGCCAACGATGTCCGGACAATGGGGTGTCCAGTTATTGGGCGTCCGGATAATAGAGTGATTACTGTACCTCCCTACTGGACATGCATAGCTAGTCACATAAGTAAGGGACACAAAACATGAAATAAATGAAATGGAACCAGAGAATGAGGATTTAGAGGTGGGTTTCATTTCGTTTCGTTTCGTTTTTGAAGGCTCCAACATGCTTGCATGCGTCGGCCTTGGTCATCTAGTGGCGGCTCTCCACGCTGCTCGATCCCTGGGAGCCTCCCTGTTCAGTCCCTTAACCCTTAAGTCACACTTAATGACCTCGTCCCATGTCTTTCTCGGTCTACCCCTCCCAACCCCTCCCCCAATATTAAAACCTCTCACCCTCTGTACCCAATTATCATCCCCCATCCTCTCCACATGTCCAAACCACCTCAGCTTACATCTCCTCATCACAACACCAATACACTCCAGTCCCATCCTACCTCTCAACTCTTCCATCGTAAACCCAGCCCCCCCAGGCCTTGCACGCAGGGACGCACTGCACATCCACCTAACCATTGTCATTTCTGTACGTTTAAACCTGCGAATATCCTCTTTCTTTACTGCCCAGGTCTCACTACCAAACAGCATCACACTCCTAACACATGCTGCATACAAAGACCCCTTAGCACGTAAGGAGAGTCCTCTCAATGTCAGGAGAGGCAACAGCTCCCTGAACTTCTTCCAACCACTTCTCACCCTAGCAACCGAGCTAACTCCAGCCCCACCTCCGGCACATAACTTGTCTCCCAAATAACAAAACTCCTCCACACATTCAAGAGACTCACCTGCAAGTTCAACCCTCTTACGCCTAACAATCTCCACCTGCTCTCCCCGACACGCTGCACACATGAAATCAGCATCATCTCGCAGTCTACCTCTAATACCACTACATCTCTTGTGCACCCACTTATCACAAACACTACACAAGATGGAATTACTTCCCACACCCTTGTGGCAAACTGCACATGGCCACTCTCCCTCTTCTCTGATTGTACCGCCACCAACCCTAGATATCATCACTTTTGTTTTATCTGCATTTACCCTCAAGCCCTTGTACCCCATACCATCTCTCCACTTCTTAAATCTTTCCTCTGCCTCGTTTTCATTGTCCGCAGTCAACACCAAATCATCAGCATACAACATCTCCCATGGGAGTCCATCTCTGAAGTCACGTGAGAGGGCTTCAAGCACCATGATAAACAACAAGGGACTCAAAACTGACCCCTGATGCACACCAACATTCACGGGAAACTCATCACTCAAAGCTCCATTCACCCTTACCTGAGTGTGAGCACCCACGTACATGGCCATAACCACCCTAACCAGCCACTCTTCCAACCCTAGCTTTCTCATTGCCCACTTCACCACCTCTCTAGGGACTCTGTCAAAGGCCTTTTCCAAATCAACAAAAACAAAATACAATTCCCTTTTCTTTCCAATATATTTTTCCTGAAGCTGTCGAACAATGAATATGGCATCAGTGGTCCCCCTGTCTGGCATAAACCCAAACTGCATCTCATCGATATTCATTCTTTCTCTAATCATACCTTCTAGAACTCTCTCCATTACTTTCATTATCTGATCTAAGAGCTTTATACCTCTGTAATTTCCCCTTTCCAGGGCATCACCCTTTCCTTTGTACACATTTACAATTACACTCCTCAGCCAATCATCTGGGACAACACACTCATATATAATCCTATTTATCAGGTCAGTGACTAACCTCACCCCAGTATCTCCTGAGGCCTTCAACATTTCGGCAGTCAACCCAGACACACCTGCCGCCTTCCCCACCCGCATCCTGCCTATTGCCTCACTCACAGTAGCAGCGTCAATCAAAGGCCAAGGGCCAAACACTGGATCAGCGGGCTCCAAGCCTTCTCTATCCCAATCAAACTCCTCATTCAACAATTGGCTATAATGCTCTCTCCATGCATCTTTAATATCCTCACTGTTCATCACTACCCTTCCATCATCATTCTTCACACACTACTCACCTTCAATGTCCCGATTATCCCTCTTCACCTGGTTTGCCACCCAAAAAATCATATTTTTCCTTTGTCCATGATTTAGATTATCAAGTAAAAGTCTCTGTGACTCAGACTTCGCCCTGTATACCTCTCTTCTAGCCCTGCGCTTGGCAGGCAAGTACTCCTCCCTGTTACCACCATTCTTCCATTCCCGGAAAAGCCTTCTTTTCTCCTTAACTGCAGCTTCTACACCCTCATCCCACCACCAGGTTACTTTATGTCTTGGTGGGCCTATTGTCCAACCGCATATTGCATCGGTAACTCTCAAGAGGTTGTTCTTAAGGGCTCTATACTGTTCATTAACACCTCTATCTACGGCTTCCTGTTCAGCCACCACTCTCCTCATCTCATTATAAAAGGCATCCCTTACTGATTGGTTTCCCAGCTTCCATATTTTCCTCCTAGGTACATATGTCCTCTTTCTCATCATTCGTTCCTTAAGCACCATGTCACAAATCAATAGTTTGTGCTGCTGCACACACTCCTCGCTTCCTATAACTTTAACATCCCTCACTAATCTCCTATCAACCCTCCTGGGTATGGAAAGTATTTAGCAGTTGACAGCCTACTGAAACAGACATGAAAATCACTATGAAAATCACCTTTTAAAGACCCAGTGCACACAAATAAGGGACATAAAGCATGAAATAAATGAAATGGAACAAGAGAATGAGGGTTTAGAGATGAGTATGGAAAATTTTTGACAGTTGAGAGCCTACTGAAACTCGGTAACAGACATGAAAATCACAATGAACATTACATTTTTAAGACCCTATGCACACAGTTAAGGAACACAAAGCATGAAATAAATGAAATGGAACCAGAGAATAAGGATTTAGAGGTGAGTATGGAAAATATTTAGCAGTAGAAAGTGTACTTAAAAGTCGTCCGTGGTGGTGGTTATGAGGATTAACCCACCTCGAAGGCTCTGACAGTGGTGAAAATGCTCCTGAAGCACGTACAGTAATCCAGTGTTGTGGTGCACTTAATCCTTAGGACTGTGATTTATAATTTTTTAAACAAAAACTAGCACGAGCACCTGCCATCCCAATGATCGTTTACTCACGATGGTAGTTGAGCGGGAACTGGGGAGGGGAAGGGGAGCCTGGGGAGAGGGAAGTGATTGTAAACACAGCTGTTCGGCTCCACGCGCTAAGTTCAAACTTACAGATTTTTAAAAATGGATTTTTTTCGTCTTTTTTGCATTTTGGCGGCATTTTTGGGTTCCGAGGACCTGAGTCCAAAATGTCTAGGCATTGGGGGTATCTGGTTATTGGGCATTCGGATATCAGAGTGATTGCTGTAATGCAATATCCGGTGCCGAAATGGGACATAGCTGAAGGTTTTATGCAACATCCAGCGTTGAGTTGTATCAGTCGGCTCGTAAACGGTAGCCAACTGGCGCTGTGCTGTGTTACAGTAATCTCTTGCTTATCCGGACGGCCATTACCTGGACAATCCATTACCCAGACACTGTGATCTGGCTGTTGGAAACCATTCTTCGTACATTTTTCATAATATCCAGACAATATGCATGTGTCCAGGTGGAAATTATGGCTGCAGGAACATTTTCACTCCCAGCCAGGTGGGAATAGCCTGGTGATGCTCCCCTGTCTGGCTGGGAAGTTCACCCAGCATCCACTAGAGACTCCCTCAGTCATTCCCAGTTCCTGCCCACAGACAGTGTAGTGTAGTATGGGGATGCACGTAGTGGTTTTTGTGGTTGTTCCCTTCCTACTTGAGGCCCATGCTATTTCTTGCATGCCTCCTCCTAGGGTATGTGATGATGGCCCCTTCACCAGGGAAAAGGAAGAAGGTAGTGCTGACTCTTTAGAAGCAGGAGAACATGGGTAAGATTGATACGGGATGGTTGAATTGTGAGTGGTGACATTGATTTTATTCTAGCTTACTGTATTGTATCATGATTTTATTCCATTTTACCAATATGTTTTGCGTGCCCACTGCATTTTTCTTGTGTAGCCATTTTTTTCATGTTTTCATGTCACTTTAGTGGTGATTGCTTGTCAGTGGTAGTAGTAGTACAGTAGTTGTTCCCTAGGCAGTCTGGTCGAACAGCCCCGAGTCCCTAAGGAAGGCCACAGCTGAGACCGGGCTTTCCCACAGAGCTCTCAAGGAGTGTATGTTGTTGGTGCAGGTGATTGTGTGCAATACAGTCTTCCATAATGTGCTTAACCCCTTAACCGCGGGTCGTCACTGTCGTGATGGTTGGGCGCAATGGATCAAACCACGGGGTGTCACTTTGGTGATTCTGTGTTGTTTTGAATTCGCCTGGGCTTTCAAGTGGTGACTTGTATCATCTGTCAGTACTGCCAATGTCCAACAATAGTCAGAGCTGCTAATGTCATCAGTACTCCCATCCATTGTTGACAATTTAGCCATTTTCCCCCATTCTAGACTCCCCTCCCTACGTCCCCTCCATTACCCTCTCGTGTCGTCTACTTAGCCGCTTTGCGCTACGTAAATCTTCTCCTGATTTTTCCACTGATTTCATCCATTGAAGCGAACCCTATGCCCTATTCTTATACAAAATTATATATATAAAAAATAAGGTAATTGATAGTGCCATACACATGGAATTGGCTAATTATCACTTGGGAACATCCAACCTGCACTGGTTTGCTAATTTCCCTTACTTTTTTTCCCCGTGAAATATGCCGTATGAGCTGTTCTCGTAATATAAATGTATATAAGAAAGGAAGGGAGAAGTCTGAGTGACATTTATATTCACCTGGAACTACCTAATTTATTATGTATTGTCTAGATTTCATATGACTTATTTCTTAGCATATACTGTACATTAGCAGCTGACATTTTCAACTCTTGGCTACCGAGATACGTACATCTCAGTTCACTGCCGTCCTTCAATGTGTAGGCACGTCGCAGTCGCGCCCCTTAATTTCTGCTGATTTTGCGCCCATTATGAAAGGCCCTGTGACCTCTACCCCTACTAAACATCATGTGGGAAGTGGTAAGGGACTGTAGATATATGTAAGTGTAATAAAGTACTAGAAATAATAAAGTGTGAGTGTGTATATGAATAAGAAATGACAATACGAGCGGCGAATTAGCACGTGTGGGAAGCTTGTACGCGCTCGTATTTTTCATTGCTTTCACAGTGTTTTTTTTTTCTTTTTTCGGAGTATGGATTCCAAACTACTTGGAAATCATTGAATAGTGTTTTTAGTGTTAATATCAGGCAGTGGTATTCATATTACGGGATGTCGGGAGGTGTAAAGTGAAGACTTAGTTACCCAACTTCAGAATTCTCCACAAGTCCTACGGTAGTTGACGAGTGCTAAAAAAAACATCCCAGGAGAAAGCTGAAGGTAGGTGCCATAAAAATATGTAATTGTAATATTCTGGACTAATAACTGATTTTTGGCAAATATTTTTAAAAAGTCAGTCGGAGTGTGGATTTGCCCCGCGATATGGGCACAGCGCACCTCCGACAACCCCACAGTTAAAGGGTTAATGTATTTCTCCTCACGCTTCTGTCACATTCACATCCACACCACAACGCTCCTTTACTTCCCGATCTGTCAATCTGTTTCTCCATGTAACTCCACATGCTTCTCTCAGATAAACCATTTCCACTGCTCCCACTCTTGGCTTGTGTCCTTCCAACAAGGTCCAAGCTTCACTTCTGTGCGTTAGAGTTGGTATCATAATACTGTCATTACAGTGACTTTATTACGTTCATGCTCACTTCACTGTTTCTTATCACTGCTTTCAAAGAACCAGCAACCCTTCTTCCTTGTTGTACCCTTTCAAACATTTTGGGGGAGGCGGTGGCTCAGTTGGTAGAGTGGTGGCCTGCCGTCCTACCCAACCCAGGTTCAAAACCCGACTGGGGCAGGGAACAGTCTAAGGATTTGAATTTCATAAATGCGCAGACTTTACTGATCTACCAGAAGACCCACCAACATGTAAAAATACTCCCGCTAATACCAATACACCAGTCCTGTATGAGACATCCCTAGCATGTATTCAATATGGACAGTGGGTGTTACTGAAGTGGTAACATGTGGAGGTGTATGGTATATAGGAGGACTACTGGCCATGTACGTGGGTGCTCGCACCAAGGTATAAGTGAATGGAGTTTTGAGTGATGAGTTTTCCGTGAATGTTGGTGTGCATCAGGGGTCAGTTTTGAGTCCCTTGTTGTTTATCATGGCGCTTGAAGCCCTTTCTTGTGACTTCAGAGATGGACTCCCATGAGAGATGTTGTATGCTGATGATTTGGTGTTGATTGCAGAGAATGAAAAGGAGGCGGAGGAAAGATTTAAAAAGTGGAGAGATGGTATGGGGCACAAGGGCTTAAGGGTAAATGCAGATAAAACAAAGTGATGATATCTAGGGTTGGTGGTGGTACAATCAGAGGAGAGGGAGAGTGGCTATGTGCAGTTTGCCACAAAGGTGTGGGAAGTAATTCCATCTTGTGTAGTGTTTGTGATAAATGGGTGCACAAGAGATGTAGTGGTATTAGAGGTAGACTGCGAGATAATTCTGATTTCATGTGTGTGGCGTGTCGGGGAGAGCAGGTGGAGATTGTTAGGCTTGAAAGGATTGAACTTGCTGGTGAGTCTCTTGAGTGTGTGGAGGAGTTTTGTTATTTGGGAGACATGTTATGTGCCGGAGGTGGGGCTGGAGTTAAGCTCGGTTGCTAGGGTGAGAAGTGGTTGGAAGAAGTTCAGGGAGCTGTTGCCTCTCGTGACATTGAGAGGACTCTCCTTATGTGCTAAGGAGTCTTTGTATGCAGCATGTGTTGAGTGTGATGCTGTATGGTAGTGAGACCTGGGCAGTAAAGGAAGAGGATATTCGCAGGTTTAAACGTACAGAAATGACAATGATTACGTGGATGTGCAGTGCATCCCTGCGTGCAAGGCCTGGGGGGGTTGGGTTTACGATGAATGAGTTGAGAGGTAGGATGGGACTGAAGTGTATTGGTTTTGTGATGAGGAGAGGTAGGCTGAGGTGGTTTGGACATGTGGAGAAGGTCTATCTATCTATTGCCAGACACCATAATCCCATAAGGGGTGGCCATTTGACTTTGAGTTTTTTTTTTTTACGGGGAGGGGAACTAACCCTCCACCAACCCACTTGTTGACACGTAGGGAGCACGTATGGTTTGGTTATATGGTTACTACCCAGGTTTCTTGGCTTACAGGAGAGGATGGGGGATGATAATTGGGTACAGAGGGTGAGGAGTGTTAATATTGGGGGAGGGGTAGACCAAGAAAGACATGGGACGAGGTCATTAAGCGTGACTTAAGGGTTAAGGGACAGAACAGGGAGGCTGCCAAAGATCGAGCAGCATGGAGAGCCGCCATTAGGTGACCAAGGCCGATGCATGCAAGCATGTTGGAACCTTCAGAAATGAAACGAAACTGGGCCTTGGAAGCCAGGCTGTAAGCCTATGCCCAGAGTTGGACACATTAAAAAAAAAAAAACACCCTCCAAACTTCCATACTTACTCATCACACTACCCGAGTTCTTCAGCGCACTCACATTTTACATTTCCTCCTCATCCAACCTCACTGTACATTCATTGACTTCATTTTTCTCAAAGACCGTAACTTTACTCTTCCCTACATTCACAATTAGACTCTGCTTCTTATACACTCTTCTTAACTTGTTCTCCAAGCCTTGTAGTTCCCTTTCGTCTTCACTTAACAATATAGTATCATCTTCAAACAACTGTACAGGGAGTTTCCAAACACTGCCCTCTTTTATTAAAGCAACTTCAGCATCCACTGCCCTACCTTGCATCTCTTTTATAACCCCATCCATATACTGATTTAACAGCCATCAAGACATGACACATCTCTCATTCAATCGAGCATTCAAATAGAAAAAGTCACTCGTCACTTAATTCACTATCCACGTGCACTGCAGTCATAGCCCCCTCATATAAACTCTTCATGGCATTCAACAGCTTCCCATTTACTCCATATATTCTTAATATTTTCCACATTCTTTGTCCATCCACCCTGTCATATGCATTCTCAAAATTCATGTGCGCCGCATACAGCTTTATTCCCTTCTCTAGAAACTTTTCGACTAAAGGCCTAAGAATGAATATCTGATCTATGCAACCTCTTCCCTTCCTAAAACTTTCTTGTTCTTCACCAACTAATTCCTCTGTTTTTTCCTTAACACTGTCAATAAGTATCCTACCATACACTTTTCCTGTTACACTAGGAGGACAAATGCCCCCATGATTACCATACACTTCTTTTTCCCCTTTTTCTTTGTACAGGGGAATAACTATACAGTACTTGACTTCCAATCCTTCGGGACTTTACACGCCTCGCTGGCCACTCTGCACATCTTCAATATCCATTCTATTACTGTCTCTCCCCGATGTTTCAGCATTTCAGCACACACTCCATCAGTTTCTGGGGCTTTCCCCATTTTGACTTTCTTCTTTGCTTCCTCGACTTCCATCCTACTGATTTTTTCCTCTCTTCTCACCTCACTCCTACTCCCAGCCATTCCCCAGCCACTAATCCTTGCATCACTTTCATTCTTTATGTTTAAAAGTTCCTGACAGTGTTGTCTCCATCTTCTCACTTTTTCCCACTTCTCCACTAGCTATAAACTCTTTTTATTTTTCACTCTCCAATAACTTCTTTATCACCCTGTCTTACTCTCTTTACCTCTTTTCAGAACATTTTATAACATTCCCTCCACTTTACACTCAAATTCCTTCCAATTTCCTCATCCACTCTCCTCATACTCTCTTATTAATCTTTTCACCTCTATCTTCCTATCTGCATACAATTCTCTTCTGTCTCTCAGCTTCCTCCATGCCCCTGCTTCCCATCCACTCACTATATGCTATTTTCTTTGTGCCACAGATTGTCTCACCTCTTCATTCCACCATACTGTTCCTTGCTCCCCATTTCTTCTTCTCTTCACTCCACACACCATCTCACATGCTGCACAGATTGCTTCTGTGAATATCTTCCACATACTTTCCATGTCCTCCACCTGCTCCAAATCACATTTACCCAGTTGTTCCTCCACTTCTCTCTTATGTTCTGCTTTTTTTCCACCCTCTTGCAACCTTTTTACCATCCTTGTATGGACTACTTCTTCCTGTCCTTCCCTTCTTCTTTTCCTCCATTGCATTTGAACCCTGACTTTCTCCACCACCACATGGTGGTCAGAAAGTCCACTCCCCCAACCTCTGTGTATGAATATCCAACAAGTTTAACTTTCAGTTTTAGGTCCAGAAGGCAACGCCTGTCTGCTCCTCACGTATGTTTTTCAGACACTGGGTTTTATCCCAGTAGACTTATGCGAAGCCTCATATTATGGCCAAGATGGTGCTGTATTGATCTATAGTGCATTCATTTGAACCATGCATTTGGAGTCTACCTGAGTTTCCATTTTTGCAGCTGATTGAGTGTTATTATAAGGAGAACTCAGGTAAGAAATAGCTCATTGTGTTTCCATTTCATATTTGTACTAAGTAGCTGGAATCGATAATAACAGGTGAGTATTAATTGCAAATGATGACCAAATATGGGAAAGTATTAGTAGCATGTGAAACAATAGTATAATAGATATGGGAAAGAGACACAGGCAAATTTTAAATTCACCACTGACAATTAAACCCATCCACAGATTCCTTTGTTTATGACATTATCATGCTGACGAAGATAGTTGAGTTTCCACACCATGATGGATGAATGAGATCATTAGTGCTGAATTTATGATTTGCTTCTCTCTCTGTTTCTGATAACTGCTCTACTACTGTGTTTCAACTGCTATTTATTACTTTCCCAGATTTGGTCATCTTTTCCTTCCTTCCTCTTCTGTCTTTCTTTCCTTCATGGTTTTCTTCTTTCTTCTGCCTATGGGTGACTTTACACTCCTTCTTCTGTCTTTCTATTCTTCATTCTTTCCTCTTCCTTCTGCCTGTGGGTGACTCTACACTGAGTGACCAGGAAACCATTCACTGTGCTGGGTGGCATCCATATAACCAAATTATGGTGCCTGGTGTATAGTGGGTAATTAAAGTGCTTTGATTGAGCCTGTGTAGGTTTATATCCAAGGGATCTGTCTATCTATCTATTGCCAGATGCCTCAATCCTGCATGGGGTGGCCACAAACAAATCACCTCCATGTCGCTCTGTCCCCCGCCATTTCACTACCCCGCTCCCAACTCACACACCCCTCTCTCATGTACCTCTCCACTCCATTCCTCCATCTCATCCTCGGCCTCCTCTTCTTCCCTCTCCCCCCCTTCC
>JAGKTI010001970.1:0-52536 GCA_018397915.1 Birgus latro | reverse complement strand
TGTATTTACCTAATTGTGATATACAGGAAATGAACTACGCTCGTGGGGTCCCGTCTCTGTTTCTCAATAAGTCAAATTTAGCTTTAAACTCGTTTAAGTTTTTAGACTGGACGATCTCTTTGTCCAGTCTATTCCACAGGTCTATGCATCTATACGGAAAACTATATTTCTTGATGTCCTTCAAGCAGCGCGGCTTCTTCAGTTTCAGTCCATGTCCTCTTGTTGCTCTCTTATCCCATAAAAACAGATCTTCTCTATCAATTTTATCTACTCCCATCATGGTCCTGAACACTGCAATCATGTCACCCCTCTCTCTCCTTTCCTCTAAGGATGGCAAATCCAGCCTTTCTAGCCTCTCACTATATGACAGATCTGCCAAACTGGGGACCATCTTGGTTGCTGTTCTTTGTATTCTCTCAATCTTGTTTATATCTTTCTTTTTGTGTGGGGACCACACTACTGCCGCATATTCTAACCTGGGGCGGATCATGGCCACTATCAGTTTTTTCATCATCTCTTCATTCATGTAATGGAATGCCACTCTTATGTTGGTCAAGAGTTTATATGTCTCTCTAACTATCTTGTTGATGTGTTTTTCAGGTGACAAACTATCCTGGAACAGCACTCCTAAATCTTTCTCTTCTCTCACTTTTGTGACTGGTTCATTACCCATCATATAGTTCAGTGATGGTCTCTTGGTGCTTTTACCCATTTCCAATATTTTACATTTTTTTGCGTTGAATTTCATTTCCCACATCCGGCTCCAGTCATGTATCCTATCCAGATCCTCCTGCAGCATTTTACAGTCCTCCTCAACCTCTACCTTCCTCAAGATCTTGGCATCATCAGCAAACAGACTTGCATAACTGTTTACTCCATCTACCATATCATTTATGTAAATCAGGAACATTACTGGTGCCAACACCGAGCCCTGTGGGACACCACTTGTTACTTCTCTCCATCCAGACATCCTGTCCTTTATTACTGTCCTCATTTGTCTGTCTCTCAAAAAGTCTTTCATCCATTCCAGGAGGTTACCCTTCAGTCCTCCTATATGCTCTAGTTTCCACATTAGTCTCTTATGGGGTACCTTGTCAAAGGCCTTCTCCAAATCTAAATATACACAATCCACCCAACCGTCTCTCTCCTGCAGCACATCAATCGCTCTTGAGTAAAAGCTTAACAAGTTGGAAACACATGACCTTCCACTTCTAAATCCAAACTGACTTTCAGTCAAAATATTCATCTCTTCCAGATATTTTATCCACCTATCTTTCAGAACCTTCTCACACAATTTTGCAACCATGCTGGTTAGGGACACTGGTCTATAGTTCAGGGGTTCTTCCTTGTTTCCTCTCTTATAAATTGGTACCACATTTGCTCTCTTCCATTCCCGAGGCACTTTCCCTTCTTCCAGCGAACACACAATTAAACTGTGAATCTTATCTGCCAGTTGGTCTCTGCATTCCTTCAGTACCCAATTTGAAATTCCATCTGGTCCTGGGGCTTTCCTTACATCTTGAGTTTCCAGTAATTTGTACACTTCCTGCACTTCCACTTTTATATCTTTTATCACTACACTCCTAGTCACTCCCTCCCCCTCCACAAACTCCCCTTCATTAGTAAAAACTGATTGGAAACGTTTGTTCATTATTTCAGCTTGCATTGCCGCATCATTATAGACCTCTCCTTCTACTTTCAGTTTGGTGATTCCTTCCTTTTGCTTCAATTTGCCATTAACAAATCTATAAAACAGTTTGGGTTCATCCTTACATTTGTCGATTATACCTTTTTCAAAGTTCCTTTCTTCCTCTCTACGAATTCTTGTATATTCATTTCTAGTCCTTTTATATTCTTCCTTTGTTCTGTTATTACCTCTCTTTCTCCATTTGTTCCATGCCATGTTTCTCTCTTTTTTTGCTATAATACACCTTCTATTAAACCACTCCTTTTTCCTGTATTCTTTCCCACTTACTCTTGGAACATATTTATCCACTCCTGAATTATAGAGGTCTAGAAAGATATCCCACTTCCTCTGAATCTCTCTTGTTTCTCTGAATTTTCTCCAATCTGCATTTTCAAAAAATTTACTCAATTCTGTAAAGTTTGCTTTCCCAAAGTTGTATCTTCCCTGCCTATGGAGCTCATTTCTTGGCACCACGTTCCCTATTATCATCTGGAACTCAATGACCACATGATCACTTTTTCCCATAGGACACATATATTTCAAGGATTCAATTACGTCAGGTTCTTTGGTTAGCAGTAAATCTAATCTTGCTGGGGTGTCATCACCTCAGAATCTTGTCTCTTCTTTGACCCACTGCGTCATTACATTATTCATCACAATGTTTAACAATATAGTGCCCCACGAATCTTCGCCGCCTCCTGAGTCCCATTCCTCCCAGTTCACCTCTTTACAATTAAAATCACCCATTAGAATTATATTGCTGCTTTTCTCAATCACTTTCTGTAGGTAACTAACCATGTCTGACAACATCTCCTGGTATTCATCATCAGTCCATGCTCTTGTCTTAGGTGGAACATATACTACTGTTATATCTCTCTTACAGTTCTCTCCAGTTTCTAATTTCATGTTTATCACTTCAGCCCTACCCTCTCCCATTTCCACAGAATCTATATTTAGGTTATTCTTCACTGCTATCATCACTCCTCCTCCCATTTTATCTTTTCTGTCTCTTCTCCACAATTTGTATTTGCCATTTCCCATATGGATATCAATATTCTCCCTTAACTTGGTCTCTACAAAGCACATAACATCAGGTTCTTGTACCCTCAAGAAATCGTTGATTTCTAACATTGCCGATATTAATCCATCAACATTAGTGTACGCCACTTTTAAACTTTTTTCGTTATTACTTATACCGTCTTTTCTCCTCCTCTCCGTCGGTACCATTTTCTCAATTTCTGGTCCATAACTCTCCAATAAAACACTGTCTTCTCCTTCTCCGTTCTTTGTTCGTTTTTTGCCTTAGCTTCCTTTACTAACTCCTTTATTTTAGCTCTTTCTTCCTCATTTGCATCTCTCCTTAACCAGACATTTTCGAACCCCTCTTTGTCTGCTAATTTCCATGTCCTATTCATGATTTCATTTACTATTGCCTGGGACTTAAACTTCACCTTCAATGGCCTTGCCCCTCCTTCCTCATACTTACCTAACCTAAACACTTCTTCAATCTCTTCTAGGGCTTCATTGTTACCCTCCATGACTACTGATAATATTTCTTTAACTTTACTCAATTCTTCTCTTTCTCTTTCAGATCTTATCGTGATACGCTTTTCTTTTACCCCTAAAATAATTACACATTTTTTCTTATCTGCTACATCCCTGACTAGAGCTTCTCTACTTTTCAATACCCTAACCACTTCCTTCTCCACCTTTTCCTTGCTTTGTTGTTCAATAATCTCTTTCAAATTTACATTCCCTTCCTCCTGAATTTTCTTCCACCCCTTTTGTTGCTCCTTGATTTCCTTAATATGTTCATCTTGCATCCTTGATTTTGAATCATACTCCTCTAATTTACTTTTCATTCTGTCTCTTTCTTCTTCCAACCTCCTGTTTTCCCTCTTGAGGTGTTCTATTTCATTTGTGGCAGATTCGTTGCTCGTTTTTAATTCCGTGACTTCTCTTTCCTGTTCTGCACTGCGTGTGTAAACTTTTTCCAGCTCGTTCTTTAAACCTTTGATCTCTCTCTCCTGTTGTAAGGTCCTCTCTTGCAGCTCCCTAATTACTACCCATACCTTCATCAAAGCCTGGACATTCTTCTCTGCCGTTTTTTCTACTCCTGCTACTCTTGTTTGATACAATTTAGAACTTCCATTTCTCGCATCTTCGTCGGAGAAACCCACAAATTCACTTTCGCCAGACGTAAACAAACCGCCGTCGCTTTCCGCCATGATGCAACCATATGGAAACTTTTCTACACTGTATCTTGCTCTCTTTATCCCAGAGCCCGCTTTTTTTAAAATTAATGTCCGACGGAACCACCACTCACTCATTTCTATAATCACAATAGGCTGGTTTCCTTTCGCCGCTGGTTCCACGATTATTTCCCTGCAGTCCAGGAGGACGTCTGTCCACGTCGGCGACCTGTGTGTGTGTGTGTGTTTTTGCTAAGAAGAAGGAACCAAAGGCTAGGAGCTCGCAAACCGTTCCTTCCAAGAAAAAACAAAAACGATACAAGAGAGAGCCAAAATTCAAGATCCGGTCATTTCGAGATGCCTGGACGTACTGCGTTTGAAAGACTGGAGATCATAGGAAGTAGGAAATACAGAGGGAGACAGTTCCAGAGTTGTCCTGTTGTATAAATGAAGGACTGGGAGTAATGGTTAACTCTTTCATTAGAGAGTTGGACAGAAAAGGGATGAGAGTTTGCTGCTAGACGGGTGCTATGCACCCATACAGGTGGAGGGATGCAAGCAGACAGTTCAGAGGAGCAGCAACCATTGAAGTAGCGATAGAAAAGAGATAAAGATGCACCAGTGTGCCGAAGAGACAGAGGTTGAAGGGAGCCAGTAAGAGAACGAGAGTTAATGAGACGAAAAGCCTTTGACTCCACCCTATTGAGAAGAGCTGTATGTGGGGAGCCTCCCCATACTTGAGAATTATACTCCATACAGGGGCGAATGAAACCAGTGTATAAAATCAACAACTGTGCAGAGGTAAGGAAGGTACGGAGTCGGCTTAACACACCTAATCTCTCAGAAGCAGATTTTACAAGAGATGCAATATGATCTTTCCAAGATAAGTCTCGAGTGAGTGAAACCTCAAGCATGTTCAAGGATGATGTAGAATTAAGCTGGATATTATTATTATTAATATCTGATTGAGCAGACCCATCTCCCACAGGCAAGCAACTGCCCCTACAGGGTCATCCAGTGTCGTGAACTGATGCTTCCATGCTGCTGACACCACCTTGCCATTGTGAGTCACAGGGATTAATGTGGAGTCGTGTTTCCTTGGTGGATGCAGTGGCTCGATCAGTAGAGAGGTGGCTTGCAGTCGTAACGGACCCAGATTCAAATCCTCGCTGGGGCAGGGCACAGTTTGAGGATTTGAATTTCGTTAAATTAAGCTTTACTGATCTACCAGAAGACCCGCTGACGTGTTGTAAAATTACCCCCGCTAATACCAATACACCAGTCCTGTATGAGACAGCCCTGGCCTGTATTCAAAATGGACGGTGGGTGTTAGCACCGAAGTGGTGACATGTAGAGGTGTATGGTATGTAGGAGGACTGCTGGGCCTTGATAGCAGGCTATGAAGCCTATGCCCAGAGTCGGACACATTAAAAAAAAAAAAAAAAAAAGTTGCATCTCCACCCAGTTAACAGTGGCACCGTCTGAGGCTCCACGTCATCACGTTGTTTGGCTATATGGTTACTACTCTTCATTGTAAATGGTTTCCTGAGTTACAGGAAACCATTTGTCTTGTCACTCTGTATAGGGCCACCTGAAGTGGAAAGAGGAGTAATAACAACATGAAGAATGGGAGAAATAGGAAGAGAGGAGGACAGACACAAAAAGAATGAAAGAGAAGAAGGAAGACATAGGCAGCAGTACATCAGGTGAGTGGATGTTGAGTCCCCCTACCTATCACCTGGGGCCAGTAATGAAGAAATGCAGAGTGATTGGTATACAGTAATATGTTATACAATAATGCAGGATATTGTAATGAAATAGTAAAATGGAAAACTTGCTGTTATTGTTACATTGTGTTGCAATCAATCGCAAGGGTAAATTTGTTTTACTGATTCAGTACTCCATTGTGTTGCATCGATCCCCAGTGTAAACACCAACATGGCTTTTCTCATAACATGCCACCCCCCCTGCACCCCCCCCCCCAGAGTCCTTCAGGTGATGTCAGCCAGGCTAACATTGGACCTTTTTAATCAGTTGAGGGAAAGGTATTATAGTCAAAGATAAAAAGGATAAATATTTAGTTTTCACTCTAGATAACCATCCCCATCCCCTAACAGGGTTATTTTCATATTTTCTTGAGTGTTTCTTTTGGGTTCTGCTGCTACTGAATTGATACATGGCAGCTAAAAGACCGGTGATGACTCACAGTGCTGCATGGAACCACTGTCTGACTCACTCCTTCTTCATTTCTGTAACATTCGCGGCCTTTCCTCTAACTTTCGCTCTGTTGAACACCACCTCTTCTCCTCTAAACCTCACCTTCTCTTTCTCTCTGAGACTCAGCTGTCCGAGGCAACTAACAGCAAACCCTTTTCTGTATCCTCGTACTCTCTCTATTCTCATTTCAAAGCCAAAGGTGGCTGTTGCGTATATGTACACAACGATCTATCTTGCTCTTGTGTTCCTGAACTTGATTCTTCTGATTTCTCTACTCTCTGGCTTTGGCTTTCCTGTCATTCTCTGACTAAATATATCTGTGCTGTTTACTTATCTCCTAATTCTACTGACTATCAAAAATTCTTTGACTATCTTACTTCTACGATGGAACACATTCTATCCATTTCTCCTTTCTCTGAAATCTCCATTCTAGGATATTTCAGTGTTCACCACCACCTTTGGCTCTCCTCTCTTTTCACTGATCAACCTGGTGAACAAGCCTACATCTTTTCTATCCTTAATGACCTAGATCAGCTTGTACAGCACCCTACCCGTATCCCTGACCGCCTTGGAGAGAGTTACAACATACTTGACTTTTTCCTAACAACTAATCCTTCTGCTTACACTGTTAATCTTTTCTCTCCGTTGGGCTCCTCCAATCATAATCTTATTACCTTAACCTGTCCTATCGCTCCGGTACGGCCTGTGGACCCTCCAAAGAAATGCTGCCTGTGGCACTTTGTAGCTGCAGATTGGGAGGCTCTCAAGCAGTACTTCTTTGATTTTCCTTGGTATGATTATTGCTTCCATGGCCGAGAGCCATCTGAGTGTGCCTTGCGCATTACGGAGGTTATTCTCTCGGGCATGGAAGCATACATTCCTTTCTCATATCCTCTGACTAATGGAAGAAAGCCTTGGTTTAATCACGCTTGTTCTAATGCTGTCCGCAACAAGGAGAAGGGCTATAAGAGGTACCGAAGCCAACCCACCCCTGAATCACATCTTTTATATATTTCTGCCCGGAATCGTCCTAAGTCTGTCCTTCGCTCTGCTAAAAATAATTTCGTCCGTGCTAAATGTTCTCAACTCTCCAACTAGAATTCTTCTCACTCCTTCTGGCACCTTGCCATAAACCTTTCTAACAACTTTACCTCATCATCCTTCCCTCCTCTTTTCTACTCTGATGGCTCTGTAGCAATTTCTTCTACTGATAAAGCAAATCTCTTCGCTCAGACTTTTTCTTTCAATTCTGCCTTAGACGATTCCAGTGCTATTCCTTCATCACTTCCCCCCTCTGAGTTCCTCTTGACTGACATTAAAATTTCTTCAGCTGATGTATTTTCTGCCATAACTGGCCTCAATACTAACAAGGCATATGGTCCTGATGGAGTCCCTCCTGTTGTCCTCAAAAACTGTGTTTCTGTGCTCACACCCTGCCTAGGTAAACTCTTTCGCCTGTGTCTGTCAACTTGTACCTTTCCTTCTTGCTGGAAGTTTGCTCTCATTCAGCCAGTCCCAAAGAAGGGTGACCATTCCCAACCCTCTAACTATCGTCCAATTGCTTTAACATCCTGTGTCTCAAAAGTTTTCGAGTCAATTCTTAACAGAAAAATTTTAAAGCATCTTTCCTGTCACAACTTTCTTTCTGATCGTCAGTATGGGTTCCGTCAGGGATGCTCCACTGGCAATCTTCTCACCTACCTTTCAGACTCCTGGTCATCCTCCTTTCGGGACTTTGGTGAAAGCTTTGCAATTGCACTTGACATCTCAAAGGCTTTCGATCGGGTCTGGCATAAATCTTTAAGTTTCCAAACTGCCCTCCTACGGTTTCTATCCTTCTATCTGTGCCTTCATCTCTAGCTTTCTTTCTGTTCGTTCTATAGCCGCTGTTGTAGGCGGCCATCATTCTTCTCCTAGACCTGTCAACAGTGGTGTTCCTCAGGGCTCTGTCCTATCACCGGCTCTCTTCCTTTTGTTCATTAATGACCTTCTAAGCTGTACATCTAACCCTATCCACTCATATGCTGATGATTCCACCCTTCACCTTTCCATTCGGTTCCTGCAACGTCCATCTGAGCAGTTGCTTCAACAAGAAAGGTATGAGGCTATGGCACACCTAATGTCTGACTTGGCTCGTATCTCTGATTGGGGTAAAAATAATCTTGTTATTTTTAATGCATCAGAAACTCAGTTCTTACACTTATCAACCCGACAATGTCTTCCTCAGGATTGCCCACTAATTTTTAATAATGTCCAGTTCAGTCCTGCATCATCCTTGAACATGTTTGGGGTTTCATTCTCTCGGGATTTGTCGTGGAAAGAACATATTACATCTCTTGTGAAATCTGCTTCCAAGAGATTAGGTGTGGTAAACCGATTCCAAACTTTCTTTACCCCTGCACAGTTGTTGACCTTGTACACGGGTTTTATTCGCCCGTGTATGGAGTACAACTCTCATGTGTGGGGAGGCTCTCCACATGCAGCTCTTCTCAATAGGGTGGAGTCAAAGGCTTTTTGTCTCATTAACTCTCCTCCTCCTACTGATTCCCTTCAGGCTTTGTCTCTTCGCCGCACTGTTGCATCTTTATCTCTCTTCTATCGCTACTTCAATGGTCACTGTTCCTCTGAGCTGTCTGCGTGCATCCCTCCACCTCTACGACGGGCACGTAGTACCTGTCTAGCAACATACTCTCATCCCTTTTCTGTCCAACTCTCTAATGCAAGAGTTAACCGTTACTCCCAGTCCTTCATTTATGCAACTGGTCAACTCTGGAACTGTTTTCCTCTGTCTGTATTTCCTACTTCCTATGATCTCCAGTCTTTCAAGCGCAGTGTGTCCAGGCATCTCGAAATGATTGGATCTTGAATTTGGCTCTCTTTTGTATTGTTTTTGCTTTTTCTTGGAAGGAACAGTATGCAGGCCTGTGGCCTTTGGTTCCTTCTTCCTTGCATAAAAAAAAAATAAAAATTAATAAACAAAATCACCCAAAGTGTCATCACTGCAGTAGTCTAGATAGGTCATAGCTTCACTGAACCACTGATTCAGAGAGGTGAAATTTGCTACAGTAATCTCTCTACTATCCGGACGTCCACTATTCAGTTACCTCACTGTTCGGACATTGTAGGCTGATGGCCGAAACCCAAAATGCCCCCCCCCCCCAAAAAAAAAAAACTGAAAAAAAAAAGATTTTTTGGGACCGCATCAATTTGAATTTCCCGCTCGTGCCGACCAGCTGTGTTTTCGCGCCGCCCGCCTCTGTCTGCTCTCCTCTCATTTCCCGTTCAGCTGCCGGTTTGTCTAGGCCCTATCATCATGGCTGCTGAAGTGGTTGCTTTTGTGGTGATCCCCTACCTCCTGCAGGGCTTGCTGCTGCTCTGCACCTTCTTCATCATGTGTGTGATGATGGCCCCGCCGCCTGAGAAGAAGAAGAGAGTGGTGTTGACTCTGGAGAAGAAGCGGGAGATATTGGAGAAGGTGGACGCCGCGTGGCTGACATCACGGATCCTACGTGAATTCAACCTCCCTCACTCTACCTTGTTTGATATCAAGAGGTCCCGAGATAAACTCCACCAGTACATGGCTGACTTCGCTTCGAAAACCAGACGGAACATGGAGAGGAAGATGATGTTTACTCCTAAGTATGCAGACATTGACCGTTCCACGCTCCTCTGGTATCGACAACAACGTGTTGCTGGTGCCTTGGTACATGGAACAGAGCTGAAAGCTGCTTCCAAAAAGTTCGCAAGGCTTCACAACACCCCAGACTTCAAGGCATCTGAAGGTTGGCTCTTTGCGTTCAAGTTATGGCACAGACTTACCAGTCGTAAGGCCCATGGTGAAGCTCTGGACACCAGCGACAGGGGGAATAGAAGAGTTTCGGCAGAAGGTGAAGTGCTTGATCGACAAGGAGGGCCTCACTCTCGTTTAAGTCTACAACACTGACGAAACTGGATTATTGTATTGTTCAGTACCCACAAACACTCTTGCTGAGGAGATGGAGAAGCGTATACCTGGCCGCAAGCTCGCCAAGCAACGGGTGTCTGCTTTGTGCTGTGCCAATGCTAACGTCATGCACAGCCTCAAGCCCGTTATTGTTGGACGTGCAAAGCAGCCTCAGTGCGTTTGTGGGTTAATGGATGTCCTTCCTGTCGTGTGGTATCATTCTCTGAAGGCTTGATTCACAACCAAGATCTTCAGAGATTGGTTTCACCAACACTTTGTCAAGGAGGTCATTCATTATCAGACGAAGACACTGAAAATCCCACGTGACCAGGTAAAAGCCCTCCTGATTCTAGACAATGCACCTGCACATCCGTCTGAGAAGGAGTTGGTGGCTGAGAATGGCTGCATTAGGTGTCTGTTTTTGCCACCTAATTCGACTGCTCATCCAACCAATGGACCAGGGAATGATTGTGGCAATTAAGAGGCTGTACCGATGGAGGTTTTTGGATGAGGTGATAGCTGTCTTCGAGGATGAGGACGATCGCAGTGAGGGACGAGACACGCAAGGACATCGGACTGTGGAAAACCTTTGCCACTACAACCTCAAGTCTGCTCTCTACAACTGGGCCAGTGCATGGAAGGAAGTCTCTGTCAAGACTTTAGAAAATGGTTGGTATTGTCTGCTTCATGGAACTGACGTGGTGAACGATTTCCTAGGTTTTGAGGTGGATGACTTCCATGCAAGACTTCGTGCGGGTGGAGACGAAGTGCGTGAGTAGTTGGATGACGACAAGGACAATCCTGGATATCAGATCATGTCTGATATCGAGATCGTATCTTCTGTTCCCAGTACGAGCACTCAGCAGGAAGATTCCGATGAGGACAGCGACGATGATTAGGACTCCTCTCAGCACGTCACTACTCCAGCCATCCCCAAGCTGAGCGCACTCCGGGAACATGTGGAGTTCGTCCTGGACTACCTAGAACACCCGGACTACGACAGGGAGATTTGGCCCTTGGGACTTGTGGAGGAAGTGTGAGCTTTCAGGCAGCGCATCATTAATCGTCAGAATCGTCATTGCTTGCATCAGTTAACCATTGACAGTTTTTTCAGGCCCATCAGCCCTCGCTCCATACCTTTGCCTCACCAAGACAGGCCTTCAAGCTCCGAGCCACAGCTCAGCACATTGGCCATGGCGGAGTCGCCAGTGGATGTGAGTTTGCGGTTGTCTTTAGAGTCCTCTGCAGTGGGTAGCGTATCACCACGCCCCACCAACCAGCCCCTAGGCCGCCTCGATCAGCTCCTCTCGGACTCCGACAACGAATAAGTATCAAGGACTCGCCACTAGACCACACAGGAATTTACAGTGATGTGAAGTGATGTGCAGTGCACTAAAGTGATGTGATGCAAGGTACAGTTACTGTTGTGGGAAGTGCTGGTGAGTGTAAAGTGCATCGGAAGTGCCAAGGATTCTGTGAATTTCTGCAGGTGCCTCAGGTGCACCTGTATTATTGTCAGAGTCTGGGAGGACGGAGCGGGTTATACATAAGGATGGCGGCAGCCTTCTCGTAAGTACCCTAACTTCATCAAAAATCCTTGTTTTGTTCTTCCCATATCATTAATCTCATGCATAGCTGTGTGAAAGGTGATTTCCATAATGATTTTCATGTCTAACCTTTTTTCAGCATGCTGTAAAGTAGAAAAAAATTCCCATAAATGTAAATCATAATTTCCAGTTATCAATTTATTTTTTCTTGCATTGTTACCACCAGTATTGTATTAAAGTGCACAAGCTGTGAAAAAGGTGAATGCCAGTGATTTTCATATCTGATACTTACTTTCAGCATGCTGTATTCTGGTAAACACTTTTGGCATACCTAACTGTTATTGATCATTTTTCTGGTAACAGTTTATTTATTTGATGCTTTGTATCTCATATTTTAGTGCAAAAAGTGTGAGAAATGATGATTTTCATAGTGGCTGCCACGTCCGATACATACTTACACTAAGCTTCCAACTCTGTGAACACCTGTGCCTAACTTACCTCAAATTCATCCTTTTTGGGTTAAAATTATATGAATTCATTCTCTGTGTTCATGATTTTAGTGCACAAGCTGTGAAAAAGGTGAATGCCAGTGATTTTCATGTCTGATACTTTCTTTCAGCGTGCTGTATTCTGGTGAACACTTTTGCCATACCTAACTCTTATTCATCATTTTTCTGGTAACAATTTATTGATTTGATGCTTTGTATCCCATATTTTAGTGCATAAAATATGAGCAATGATTTTCATAGTGACTGCCAAGTCCGATACTTGCACTAAGCTTCCAACTCAGTGAACACCGATGCCTTACTTACCTCAAATACATCCTTTTGGGGTTAAAATTAAATGAATTCATGCTTTGTGTTCGTTATTTTAGTGGATAGAGTGTGAGAAAGGGTGATTTTCATTGTGATTTCCATGCCCAATACTTACTTACACTATACTGGCAAGTTGTGAACATTTGTGCCTTACTCACCTCAAAATCATCAGTTTTTGGTTAAAATTCAATTAATTCATGCTTTGTGTGCATTATTTATGTGAAAGGGGACTTAAGTGCTCTGCATTAGGGGTAGGTGTATCGATACCAAAATATCGATACTTTCGATACCAGCTACTTAAGCTCAAGTATCGATACCAATGCCTTGGTATCGATACTTCGATTACTGAGAAAAGTGTTCAAATTTGGCTATTTAAAAAAAAAATGAGTAATTTCAAAATACATATAAATAATCATTATTTTAGTCCATTGAAAGGCAGTTATAACATTTTTGCGTCTGGCAGCCCAGTGTCTTTGTCTCCTGTCATACAGCATCAACGGGCGACACGGCCGTGTCATTGTCGCCCCTAGGCTTTTGATTAGTGAAATGGCCCATAAAAAACGAAGTGTGGTGTGGCTTTTCTTTGATGAGGTTGAAGACAGTGTCAATCTTGCTGCATGTCAGATATGCTCAGATAAAGTACAGCACAGTCAAAACACAAGCAACATGTTCAAGCACTTAAGACTGAAGCATCCTGAAGCATTCTCTGAAGCTGAAGAGAAAAGAAGGCAAGCTACGACCTCGACCGCATCTTCCAGCCAATCAGCCAGGCCAAGGCAGACAACCATTTTGAGGGTTTCAA
The DNA here is from genome assembly GCA_018397915.1 of Birgus latro. Taxonomy (NCBI): domain Eukaryota; kingdom Metazoa; phylum Arthropoda; class Malacostraca; order Decapoda; family Coenobitidae; genus Birgus; species Birgus latro. The sequence continues at coordinate 39,333 of JAGKTI010001970.1, read as the reverse complement.
AAGCAAAGGAAAATACCCAAGTTTGTTGAGGGTACCATATATTTGTCATAACTTATTAATTACTTTATTGCCTATTTGTATGTGTTTAGTTTGGTTAAGCACATTTGTACTAATTACAGACAGAATATTTAATCTCATGTTAATTGGGTAATGTTTACGGTCGCATCATCGGATGTAAAGAGGTAGATATTTTTCATCTAGAAGGAAATGTTGCTTTCTTTCCTTTTTATCCATTATAGCGTACTTTGTAGATCAGCTTGTATAATTTACTGCATTACGTGAAAATACTGCTTAGTATGGCCTGCACAGATTAATAGTGTGCGTATTTTTTTCCTCCTTTTTTTATGTAATGGCAACTATGTTACTAGTATAACATATTTTGCCAAAACTTATGCAACTGTGACATGATATTAGTTAGCATATATTAGTTGAGAAGATAAATTTTGTATTTTTTTTTTTTTTTTTTTATGAAGAAAAAGGAACCAAAGGCCACGGGCCTGCATACTGTTCCTTCCAAGAAAAAGCAAAAACAGTACAAAAGAGAGCCAAATTCAAGATCCGTTCAATTCGAGATGCCTGGACACACTGCGTTTGAAAGACTGGAGATCATAGGAAGTGGGAAATACAGACAGAGGAAGACAGTTCCAGAGTTGACCAGTTGCATAAATGAAAGACTGGGAGTAACGGTTAACTCTTGCATTAGAGAGTTGAAAAGGGATGAGAGTTTGTTGCTAGACGGGTACTATGTGCCCGTCGTAGAGGTGGAGGGATGCAAGCAGACAGTTCAGAGGAACAGTATACCGTAAATGTTTGCAAACTGCAGTCAAATTGTTAACTGTGTTTTGTACGATATTGCGATTACCACTGAGTCCAAATTACAATACGGGCAAATGGTGGAAAGGAAAAGAAGAAACCCTTCAAAGTATGAGTAAAATCGCACGAAAATATCTCTGCATCGTTGCAACTTCTGTCCCATCAGAATGCCTCTTCTAAGGCAGGAGAAGTCATTAGCCACAGGAGAAGTCGTCTAAAGCCATCAAATGTTGATATGATTTTGTTTTTGAATAGTTACTTCAGTCAGTCAGATCCTCCGAAGTAAATTGATGAGTTTGAAATACAGAGATTATACAGCATTTAGTTTATAGCAAATATGCTTCCAAAGATAAATAATTATCAGTTGATGTGTCCCATATAAGTTAATCCAAAGAAAAATGATGAGTTCAAAATATAGCCTTTATTTTAGAGCAAATATGCTTCCAAGGATAAATCATTATCAATTGATGTTTACCATATACAGTATATATACCATTAAATGGAAATAGTTAGTTTATTATATAGCAGATGATAAATTTAATTTTGCTCTCAGTTATTAAGGTTTTTTGAAATAATATTTCAGTCATGCAACATAGTCTTAATGTAGGCGTGCAATACAAACAATCTGTTTTTTGTGACAATAAATAACACTTATGTATTTAGGAAAAAAATCATGTAATAAAATTTGGCATAGTTGTTTCCACTTATCTTTATATTTAGATCGAAAAAAAAGTTTTTTTTTTAATATAATGCTTCTAGCTGAGCAAATGCTTTGAAGTAATAGGTTACATACCGATATTTGAAAAAAAATTTGGGGAGGGAGCAAAGGTCTAGGTATCGGTATCGGTAATCGATACCACCGATGCTAGTCCAAAAAATAATCAGTATCGTATCGATACGAAATAGCTGGTATCGCCCATCACTACTCTGCATGTCTGGTAGGGAGATAGGTAGGTGGTTTTCTGATTTAGGTTAGGTAGGACTTTCTTATCACCACTTGGTGGTGGCCAGAATCAGAATCCAAACAAGATGGAGGAAGAGAAGAAGGGAAGAGAGGAGGAAGTATTTCTTACAAGAAGAGTAGAAAAGTTACAAGAGGATGGAAACAAAGCAGAATATAAGAGGGAAGTGGAGGAGCGATTGGGTAAATATAGATTGGAGCAGATGGGGGACGTGGAAGGAGTGTGCAAGATATTCACAGAAGAAATCTGTGTAGCATGTGAGGTGGTGTGTGGGGTGAAGAGAAGACAAAAGGGGGTTCAGGGAACACCATGGTGGACTGAAGAGGTGAGAGAGGCAGTGGCACAAAAGAAGAAAGCATATAATGAGTGGATGAGGAACAGGGGCGTCGAAGAAGCTAAGAGACGGACGAGAGAGTTATATGTAGAGAGGAGGAGAGAGGTGAAAAGAGTAGTAAGAGAGAGTAAGAAGAGAGTGGATGAGGAATTTGGAAGGAATTTGAGTGCAGGGTGGAGGAAATGTAAGAAAATGTTCTGGAAGGAGGTAAAGAGAGCTAGACAGATGCCAATGAAGTCAGTGGGGGTGTGAAAGATAAAAATGGTAGATCACTAGTGGAGAAGGGAGAAAAAGTAAACAGATGGAGAGAACACTTTGATGAACTGTTGAATATAGAGAATGAAAGTAATGCAAGTATAAGTGGCTGGGGAATGGCAGGGAGAAGGAGGGTTGTGAGAAGAGTGGAAGAAATCAGTAGGATGGAAGTGGTGGAAGCAATGAAGAAAGTTAAAATAGGGAAAGCCCCAGGAATTGATGGAGTGTGTGGTGAAATGCTGAAGCATGGGGGAGAGATAGTAATAGAATGGATGTGGAAGGTGTGCAGATTGGCATGGGAGGAGGGTAGAGTCCCGAAGGATTGGAAGTCAGGTATAATTATTCCTCTGTACAAAGGAAAAGGGGAAAAAGCAGTGTGTGGTAATCATAGGGGCATTTGCCTTCTCAGTGTAATAGGAAAAGTATATGGTAGGATAATTATTGACAGAGTTAGGGAAATAACAGACGAATTAGTTGGAGAAGAACAGGTAGGTTTTAGGAAGGGAAGAGGTTGTGTAGACCAGACATTTATTCTTAGATCCTTAGTGGAAAAGTTTCTAGAGAAGGGCAAGAAGTTGTATGCAGCCTTCATGGATCTGGAGAAAGCATATGACAGGGTGGATAGACAAGGATTGTGGAAAGTATTAAGAATATATGGAGTGGATGGGAAGTTATTGAAGGCAGTGAAAAGTATGTACGAGGGTGCTAAGGCTGCAGTGCGTGTGGATGGCAAACTGCATGAATCTTTCCATTTGAAGGTTGGATTGAAACAAGGATGTTTCATGTCTCCATGGTTGTTCAGTCTGTATATGGATGGGGTTATATAAATGAGTTACGAGGTCGGGCATTGGATGTTGGAGTGGCCCTAGTGAGAGAGGGCAGTGTTTGGAAATTCCCTGTACTGTTGTTTGCAGATGATACTGTGTTGTTGAGCAAAGACGAAGGGGAGCTGCAAGGCTTGGTAGATGAGTTTGAGAGAGTGTGTAGGAAACGGAATCTAAAGGCGAATGTAGGGAAGAGTAAAGTGATGGTCTTCGAGAGAAGTGAAGCCAGTGAATGTACAGTGAGATTGGATGGGTAGGATATGGAGAATGTGAGTGCATTTAAGTACTTGGGTAGTGTGATGAGTAAGGATGGAAGTCTGGAGGGTGAAGTGCTCGAAAGGGTGCAGCTGGGAAGGAAGGTTGCTGGTTCGTTGAAAGCAGTGATAAGAAACAGGGAAGTGGGCATGGAAGTGAAAAAGTTGTTACATGAGAGTATTGTGATACCAACTGTAACATATGAAAGTGAAGCTTGGATCCTGTTGGAAGGACAGAAGTCAAGAGTGAGAACAGTGGAAATTAGTTATTTGAGAGGAGCATGTGGAGTCACATGGAGAGACAGACTAACAAATGAGGAAGTGAAGGAGCGTTGTGGTGTGGATGTGGACATGATAGGAAGCGTTAGGAGAAACACGTTAAGGTGGTTTGGGCATGTGGAAAGGATGGAGAGTGAAAGACTGATGAGGACAGTGTATGTGAGTGAGGTGGAGGGGGCGAGAGGGAGGGGGAGGTCGAGGATGAGATGGAGGGATGGAGTGGAGAGGTACATGAGAGAGAGGTGTGTGAGTTGGGAGCGGGGTAGTGAAATGGCGGGGGACAGAGCGACATGGAGGCGATTTGTTTGTGGCCACCCTGTCTGGGAGTGAGGCGTCTGGCAATAGATAGATAGATAGATAGGTTAGGGTCATGAATGAGCGGTGTGAGAGCTTCAGGGCCACTATCCGGATACGACCACTTTCCGGTCATGCCTTTGGCTCTATTACGTCGGATAGTGGGAAGATTACTTGGAAATTGCAGTATCATTTTGTTGGTTATTATCAGTGTTGGGCAGCGCAAATGAAAAAGGACCTTGCCCAAGCGCAATGCGCAATCCACAGTTCACTACCTTGTGCAAGCGCAAAGTGTGCAATCTGTTCAATCTTTAGCTTGCACAGTGTTGCGAAGCGCAAGCGCAAATCATTTGCATATATTCGTGGGAATTTCTGTAAAATATTGAGATATTTACCTATATTACCATACTTACTTCCTTTTATTTATTAAAGTAATCTTCCCACTATCCGACGTAATAAACCCAAAGGCATGACCGGAAAGTGGTCTTGTCCAGATAGTGACCCTGAAGCTCCAGCACTGGTCATTCATGACCCTAACCTAACCTAACCTAAATCAGAAAGCCACCTACCTACCTCCCTACCGGACATGCATAGCACTTAAGTCCTCTTTCACATAAATAATGCACACAAAGCATGCATGAATTGAATTTTAACCAAAAAATGATGATTTAGAGGTGAGTAAGGCATAGGTGCTCACAACTTGCCAGCAAGTGTAAGTATCAGACATGGAAATCACTATGAAAATCACCCTTTCTCTCATCGTATGCATTAAATAATGAACACAAAGCATGAAATCATTGAATTTTAACCCATAAATGATGAATTTGAGGTAAGGCATAGGTGTTCACGAGATGGCATCTTAGTGTAAGTAAGTATCAGACGTGGCAGTCACTATGGAAAACATCATTTCTCACATCTTAGGCACTAAAATATGGGATACAAAGCATCAAATAAATAAACTGTTACCAGAAAAAGAGTTAGGTATGGCAAGGGTGTTCACTCTTCACCAACAGCACTGGTCATTCTTAACCCTAACCTAACCTAACCTAAATCAGAAAACCATCTACTTACCTCCCTACCGGATATGCATAGCACTTATTTAAGACCCCATTCACATAAATAATGGGCGCAAAGCATGAATTAATCGAATTTTAACCCTAAAATGATGAATTTGAGGTAAGTAAGACATAGGTGTTCACAAGTTGGCAGCTTAGTGTAAGTAAGTAAGTATCAGATGTGGCAATCACTATGAAAATCATCATTTCTCACATCTTATGCAATAAAATATGGGATGCAAAGTATCAAATAAATAAATTGTTACCAGAAAAAGAGTTAGGTATGGCAAAGGTGTTCACTTCACCAACAGCACTGGTCATTCTTGACCCTAACCTAGCCTAACCTAAATCAGAAAACTACCTACCTACCTCCCTCCCGGACATGCATAAGACTTATTTAAGACCCCATTCACATAAATAATGGGCACAATGCATGAATTAATCAAATTTTAACCCCAAAATGATGATTTTGAGGTGCGTAAGGCACGGGTGTTCGGCAGCTGACTACATAATGAACGTAAGGAAGAGACATGATTATTAATGAGAAAATCACCTTTTCATAGCCTGTGCACTCAAATATGGGACACAAAGCATGAAGTAAATAAAATGTAACCAGAGAATGAGGATTTAGAAGTGATTATGGAAAATATTTAGCACTTGACAGTGTACTTACATGGTTGTTAACGAATATTACCCCCACCTCTAAGGTTTTTCCGGTGGTCATAATTGCTCTTGAAGCATGTCCAGAAGTCCAGTGTTTAACTACACTTAATCCTTAGCGCTGTGAATTATGATTATTTAAACAAGAACGAAAATACCGCAGACGACTCACTTTTTACGGGAGTTGAGAGAGAACTAGCTGCTCAGGAGGGGGGGGAGCGCGGGCCGGGAAGGGAGCTGGTCGGCGCGGGCAGGAAATTCAAACTGACGCGGTAAAAAAAAAAATCCGATTTTTTTTTTTGGGGGGGGGCATTTGGGGGTTTCAACCATTAACCTACGATGTCCAAACAGTGAGGTAACTGGATAGTGGTCATCCGGAAAGTAGAGAGATTACTGTATTTTCCAATATCTGTAACTTGCGCAAGTGCGCAATCTAATATTTAGCTTGAGCAATGTTTCAGAGTGCTAGCTTAAACCGTTTGCATATATTTTTGGGAATTACTATAAAATATTGAGATATTTAAATAAATTAGCATACTTACTTACTTTTATTTATTATTATTCTATCTATCTATTGCCCTACGCCTTAATCCCGTAAGGGGTGGCCACTGGCCACAACATATCGCCTCCATGTCATCCTGTCCCCCGCCATTTCACTGCCCTGCTCCCAGCTCACACACCCCTCTCTCATAACTCTCCACTCCATCCCTGCATCTTATCCTTGGCCTCCCCCTCCGTCTCACTCACATACACTCTCCTCGTTACTCTCCATCCTCTTCATATGGCCAAAACACCTTAATGTGTTTCTCCTAACGCTTCCTGTCACATCCACAGCCACACCACAACGATCCTTCACTTCATCTGTCAGTCTGTCTCGACATGCTCCTCTCAAATAACTAATTTATTTCCACTCTCTCGGTCATTTGAATTTCACACACTGCATCTGGCTGCCAAAACTGGGCAGTACAGCCAGTACTCCTGGTACTGGGGGCATCCATTACTGACAAATTACTTCACACAATGTGAATAAGACGGTAGGACCGGAGCAATTCGTTGTTAACTCGTGGAAGTTCATAAAGACGAGTGAGCGGAGCGGAGAGGGACAAGGAAACAAAGGCTGTGATGTTGCCAGTTTTACTTTTATCTGCATTTTCTCAAGATGTTTTATTTAATAATATAATATAGATATACAATAGCTCTGCAGTTCCTTGCAAAAATCATTAAAACATATTATTTAAATCAAATATCCACAGCATAATAAATTATTAGGCTGTGGATATTTAAATAATGTTTTAATGATTTTTGTAAGGAATTGTATATGCTACTCTTAATACGGTAAATAATGTATTTTTAATTGATTATTATTCATTAATAATAATAATTTAAAAAATATTAAAATACATTATCTCTGTTGAAGCATTTTAAGAAATGCTACTACCCTCTGCCTCCCCCCAACAATCCAGCCCTCACGACCCGCCCAAGCCTCCCCCATCCCTTGTTCAGCCATGCGGGCAGTTCCCAAAACCACATGTCCTGTGGACTGCACACTGTGCAATCCACAGGACAGGTGCGCAAGCGCAAATTCATTTATGCAAGTGCAACTGAATTTGCGCTTACGCACCAGCCTTTTCATGTGCAAAAGCGCAATATTGCGCATGGTCTCATGCCGTGCGCACTGTGCAAATGAAATTCACCTGAGTGCAAGGGTGCGCAATTGCACTTTGCTCAAGTCCTTGCGCACCTGCCCAGTGCTGGTTATTATAAAAAACAAAGCTACAGGAACATTGTTATAATTTCTTTTTTATTTTGCCAAATAGTCATGAAATCATCATTGCTCGTCTTTAGCCACGTCAAGCAATTATGTTTTCGCCAGCATCTGTGTGTGTGTATTTACCTATTTGTACTTACCTATTTGTAGTATACAGTACGGGAATTGAGCTAAGCTCATGTTGTCCTGTCTCCATATCTATCTATCTATCTATAGCCCGACACCCTAATCCTGCAAAGGGTGGCTGCAGACAAAACGCCTCCAAGTTGCTCTGTCACCTACCACTTGCCTACCATCCCCCCACCTCACTTCCTTCTCCCTCATACACCTCTCAACTCCATCCCTCCACCTCATTCTCGCCTTCCTCTCCCTCCCTCCACCCCACCTGCATACACCCTCTTAGTCAGTCTTTCATTCTCCATTCTCTCCACATGTCCAAACCACCTCAGTGTATTTCTCCTCATCTTTTCAACCACATCCACATCCACCCCTCAACGTTCCTTCACTTCTTCATTCGTCAACCTGTCCCTCCATGTCACTCCACATGCTCCTCTCAAGTAACTCATTTCCACTGCTCCCTCTCTTGACTTGTTACCCTCTAGCAAGGTCCATGCCTCGCTTCCATACATCAGGGTAGGGATCACGATACTATCTAGCAGTGACTTCTTGACTTCCATACTTACCTTCCTATTTCTCATCACCGCTTTCAATGAACCAACAACCTTCCTTCCCTGCTGAACCCTTTCAAGTATTTCATCCCCAATATTTCCATCCTTACTCATCACACTGCCCAAGTACTTGAATGCACTCACATTCTCCATATCCTCACCATCCAACCTCACTCTGCATTCTGTGCCTTCATTCCTCTCAAACATCATAACTTTACTCTTGTTCACATGACTTTCAGATTCCTCTTCTTACACGCTGTCCCAAATTCATTTACGAAACCTTGCAACTCCCCTCCATCTTCACCCAGCAATACTGTATCATCAGCAGACAACACTGGAATCTTCCACATCTCACCCTCATTCATTACAGCCACCCACACATCCACTGCCCTACCTTGCACCTCCTTTACAACCCCATCCATGTATATATTAAACAACCATGGAGACATCACACAACGCTGTTTCAATCCCACTTTCAGATCAAAGAACTCACTTAGCTCACCATCCACTCGCACAGTAGCCCTAGCTCCTTCGTACATGCTCTTCAGAGCACTCAACAATTTCCCCTCCACTCCATATATTCTTAATACCTTCCACATACCTTTCCTATCTATTCTGTCATAAGCTTTCTCCAAGTCCATGAAGGCAGCATACACTTTCCCTTCTCTTGATACTTCTCCACTAAACATCTTAGAACAAATATCTGATCTACACACCCTTTTCCCTTTCTAAATCCCCCTTGTTCTTCTCCAACTAACTCCTCTGTTATATGCCTAACCCTATCAATAAGTATTCTACCATATATCTTTCCAGTCACATTTAGAAGGCAAATACCCCTATGGTTACCACATACTTCTCTCTCCGCTTGTCCTTTATATAAAGGAACAATTATACCTGATTTCCAATCTTCTGGAACCCTTCCCTCCTCCCAAGCCAATCTACACAACTTCCATATCCATTCCGCAGCAGTCTCACCCCCCATACTTCAGCATTTCACCACACACTCCATCAATTCCTGGGGCCTTTCCCATCTTGATCTTCAATGCTTCCACTACTTCCACCCTACTGATCTCTTCCTCCCTCCTCTCACCTCTTCTTCTCCCAGCCATTCCCCAACCACTTATACTTGCTCTGCTCTCCCTCTCTACGTTCAACAAATCCTCAAAGTGCTCCTTCCAACTCCTCAGTTTCTCTCTTTTCTCCACCAGTAATCTGTTATTCCCATCTTTCACTCCCTTACTATTTCCCCTTTCACACTGTCTTACTTTCTTTTCCTCCTTCCAAAACAGTTTCTTACTCTCCCTCCATTTTACACTCCTCCCAAACTCCTCATCCACTTTCTTCTTACTCTCCTTCACCAATCTCTTCACCTCTCTTCTCCACCTCACATATACCTCTCTCTTCTCTCTCTCATCTTCTCCCCTACCTCTGCTCACTAGCCATTCACTATATGCCTTCTTCTTTTGTTCCACAGCTCGTTTCACCTCATCATTCCACCATGCTGTCCCTTGCACACCCCTGTATCTTCTCCTCACTCCACAAACCTCCTCACACACTGCGCCTGTCTCTTCCGTGAAAATCTTACATACATCTTCCATCCCTTCCATCTGCTCTAACTCATACCTTCCCAATCTTTCTTCCACTATTCTCTTATACTTTGCCATTTTCTCACTATCTTGTAACTTCACTCTGCTCACAGGAGCTATTTCTTCCTGTCTTCCCCTTGGTCTCTTCACCCACTTTCTTTGCAGCCTCACCTTGGCCATCACTAATTGATGGTCAGAGATTCCACTTCCCCACGCTGTCCACACTCTTGCATCCAACACTTGTTTTCTCATTCGCTCATCCACACACACGTAATCTATCATTGCCTTCCGTTCTACAAGTTCACCATCCATCCTTTTCAAGACTCTCCATGTATACCTGTGGATCATCTTGTGCTGAAAGTAGGTGTTGGTTATTGCCAACCCCTTACCAGCACAGATGTCCACCAAGACACTACCATTCCCATCCATCTCAGCTGGCACACCCCACTGACCAACCACTTTATCCACTCGTACATTCCCAACTTTACCATTCATGTCTCCAATCAAAAACACTCTCTGCGCTCTTCTCAGACTTGTCCATATATGCTTCTACACTTGTCCAAAACTCATCTTTCACTCTTGCCACTCGGTCCTTTGTCGGCGCATACACATGCACAATCGCCCAAGCTTGTGTACCTACTTTCATCCTCACCCATACAATCCTTGCACCCACTGTTCCGTACTCTCTTATATTCTCCTTCCACTTCTTGCTTACCATTAGACATACTCCCTCTCTTGCCCTCTCATTCTTATTGACTCCCGCACATATTCCTAAACCATATTCCCATTCTCTCACCCTTTCACCCTTCCATTTAGTTTCAGTCAATCCACATACATCCACTCTTGCATCCTCAAGCACCTGAACAATCTCTCTCTCTCTCTCACTTCATCATTCACTCTTCTTACATTCCACGTCCCCACCCTCAGGATGTCCTTTGTCCGTTCCGTAGTCGTCAACATATGGTCCGTCCTGGTCCGAGGCGCTTTATTCACTTGTTTAGTTACGTCTTTTTACGGGTTGGGGCACAAACCCACCACCAACCCTTTTAGTCACCTCATACGACATGCAGGGATACTGAGGGAGTATTCTTGAAACCCCCCCTACCCCCGGGGGGTATCTAATCTCGTTTTAAATACATAAATGTTTTTCGCCTGCACCACCTCTTCTTCTAAGTCATTCCAAATACTAATGCTTCTTTTCAGGAAACTGAACCTTTTGAGATCATTAAGACATCTACTTTTCCTCAACTTGAAACTATGACCTCTTGTACTTCCATCATCCGACACAAAAAGATCCTCTCTATCCACCCTTTCCAATTCTCTTACATTTCTAAATATCGTGATCAAGTGACCTCTTTCCCTTCTCTCATGCAGTGTTGGTAACTTCAGTTTTTCCAATCTCTCCTTGTAGGTGAGTTCCCTTAAACATGGTATCATCCTCATTGCCATCCGTTGAACCCTCTCTGGTTTATCAATATGCTTCTTCAAATGAGGTGACCATACCACAGCTGCATACTCTAGTCTTGGTCTTATCATGGTCACTATCAACTTCCTCAACATTTCCTCATCCATATAATTAAAAGCCACTCTCATGTTAGTCAGTAATCTATAATTTCCTTCGATGAGATTGTTTATATGCTTTTCTGGCAACAAGGCATCCTGAATAATCACTCCCAAGTCTTTCTCATCCTTTCTTTTACTAATTATCTCACTGCCCATTTTATATGTCCAGTGTGGTCGTCTTTCACTTATTCCCATTTCTAATACATGCCACTTCTTGGCATTAAAATCCATTTTCCAAGTCTGGCTCCAACTGTGGAGTTTGTCCAAGTCCTCTTGCAGTTCTCTACACCTGTCAATACATTTAATATGTTTCATGATTTTAGCATCATCTGCAAACATACTCATGTAACTATTCAAATCCTCTGGCAAATCATTTACATATATCAGAAACATTATCGGAGCCAAGACAGAGCCCTGGGGTGCTCCGCTAGTCACATTTCTCCATTGTGAAACCTTGTCTCTTATCACTGTTCTCATCTGCCTTCCTATCAGACAGTCTCCCATCCACTTTAATAGTTTCCCATGCACCCCTCCAAAGGTCTTCAACTTCCACAGTAGTCTCCCATAGGGCACCCTGTCAAATGCTTTCTTAAGATCCAGATAGACACAGTCTGCCCATCCCTCTCTCTCTTGTATGACATCTATTGCCCTATTGTAGAAACTTAATAGGTTAGTAACACATAATCTTCCTTCCCTGAAACCAAACTGTCCTGGTGTTATCACTTCAATTTCTTGTAAATACTTGATCCATCTTTTTCTAATAATTTTCTCACAGATTTTACAAACAATACTAGTATGTGACACAGGTCTGTAATTAAGTAGATCCTCCCTATGTCCTCCCTTAAAGATTGGCACAATACTTGCTCTTTTCCAATCTTTAGGTAACTGTCCATTTTCCAGCGAGGTCTTGATGGTGACATAAACTGGCCGAACTAACTGGCCTGCACATTCCTTCAGGATCCATCCAGCCACGCCATCTGTGTGTGTGTGTGTGTGTGTGTGTGTGTGTGTGTGTGTACATGTTCCCAACATATCTCGAAAGGTTGTTGAAGAATTTTCAGCAACCTTCGGGAAATAGCAACTATGTGGATGTGAAGAAGCCTTATACAATGGATCCCCGGTATATGAAAGGGATAGGGACCAGAAAAAGCTTTTGTAAAGCGAAATTTCGTATATCGGAGCAATTTTCCCGTTGAAATACAGTAAAACCTCACTAGAACGGACTATTTGGGGCCAAAGTCATTCCGAAAAACGCTATATTCCGAAAAAAGCGACATGGGGATTACCCCCTGCCAAGATATTTTCATACATGAAAGGAGTCATGGCCACAATCCTACTTCATTCCACCATTTCCTTCTAAATCGGGGCATTAACTCATTTGCCTCTTAACTTTTCTCAAAGGCCACTATAAATAATTTATTGCATAACACAGTACAGTTTTTGTAAGGTTTATACTCGATAAAGGCCATTGTAATACTCACAGGAAGATATTTTTCATACATGTGTGTCGGGGAGAGCAGGTGGAGATTGTTAGGCGTGAGAGGGTTGAACTTGCAGGTGAGTCTCTTGAGTGTGTGGAGGAGTTTTGTTATTTGGGAGACATGTTATGTGCCGGAGGTGGGGCTGGAGTTAGCTCGGTTGCCAGAGTGAGAAGTGGTTGGAAGAAGTTCAGGGAGCTGTTGCCTCTCCTGACATTGAGAGGACTCTCCTTACGTGCTAAGGGGTCTTTGTATGCAGCATGTGTTAGGAGTGTGATGTTGTATGGTAGTGAGACCTGGGCAGTAAAGAAAGAGGATATTCGCAGGTTTAAACGTACAGAAATGACAATGATTAGGTAGATGTGCAGTGCGTCCCTGCGTGCATGGCCTGGGGGGGCTGGGTTTACGTTAGAAGAGTTGAGGGGTAGGATGGGACTGGAGTGTATTGATGTTGTGATGAGGAGAGGTAGGCTGAGGTGGTTTGGACATGTGGAGAGGATGGGGGATGATAATTGGGTACAGAGGGTGAGGAGTGTTAATATTGGGGGAGGGATTGGGAGGGGTAGACCAAGAAAGACATGGGACGAGGTCATTAAGCGTGACTTAAGGGTTAAGGGACTGAACAGGGAGGCTGCCAGAGATCGAGCAGCGTGGAGAGCTGCCATTAGGTGACCAAGGCCGACACATGCAAGCATGTTGGAGCCTTCAAAAACGAAACAAAACGAAACATGAAGTATCATAGCCACCATCTTGCATCACCCCACCAGTTATTTCTATCCCATTTACTCCTTAACTTTTCTAAAATTCCACAAAAAATAATTCATTGCATTACACTGTATAGTTTTAGCAAGGTTTAGACTCAGTAATGGCCATATATAACATACAAAATAAGATATTTTCGCTTATTAAAAGCATCATGTCCACCATCCTGCTTCATCTGCACCAGTCCATTTTGACGTGGTAATACTGTATCTCATTTGCCTCTTATTTTTTTCTCAAATTCAACTATAAATAATTTATTGCACGACACAGTAAAATTTAAGCAAGGCTTGGACACAGTAAAACTCATAATAAAAAAATAAGAAACAATTTTCTTACGTTACCATTCACACTCCCTTTGGCTATCTCTACAGTTACACACCCACCTTGCCTGGTGTTATCTTTCAGCACCTGACGAAGGTTTTTTCAGAGCAAATCCCTCAAAATCATTTCCCATTATCTTCAGGGTCATCATCAAGGAACAGTGAATCACTGTCCCAATTGTTTTCACTTAAAGAGCTGAATTGTGGATGGGAATCGGAGGTGTAGCCCATACCGTGAGTGTGTACACGTGTGGTGTACATAATTTTAAGCATTTTTCGAGTACACTTTATACACCTTAATTTTTACAATCTTACAAACAAATATGATCACTCTGGCTGTATATTTCACTTATCATTCGTCACCGTCGAGCAGTGTATCAGGGACTTAGGGAAAATGACGGAGGGAAATGATGTGGAGGAAAAATAGTCACGCCGTCAGCTCACCACGAACCGACGCACGAACACACACACCGCTCATGGTGTTTAATGATTAATGCTTGATGTCTCAATATTAATGCAGACCCCTTTTCTAATTTTTTAGCATTTAGAAAGAACATTGTGGGTATATTTTAATTATAAACACTTCAAATACTGTACTGTATGTACACTTAGAACAATAGCTATGCTGCCAGCCCACCGCCAACCAACGCATGTACACACAAACCGCGCCGACAATATGGCCACCCCGCCATGAGGTTAGGTAGTCCGGACCGGTTCTAGCTTTTTCGGAGTTTTTCTGATATATAAGACATAATTCCGGTTGGCTTCCTGACTCCGAAAAAAGCGACTTCCGGTGTATTGAAGTCCATTGTAGTGAGGTAATACTGTATACATAAAAGGGGGGGATGTGTTCCAGGACCCCCTCGGACCCCCCACCTAAACTTTACCCCTCCTATTTTGAAGTAAGTAATAACTGTAGAAGTAAGTCATTCCTGTAGATGTAGAGAATGAGGCGGCCATTTTCTTGTACATCTCCTTTTTCTTGGTCACAGTCCCAACGGTGGAAGCTACAAGGCTTTTGCATTCCTCCGAGACTCCTGCCCCTTCTCGTGTCGTAATTTCCAATTTCCTCTCCAGAGTTAGGGTTTGGTGCTGCTGCTTCTTTGCAGAGGGCTTCCCCGATGCTGGAGATGATGCAGGGTACACGGGAGGCATGTCGTAGCAATACAAAAATGTGTAGAGCTGCAAAAATATCCACGTGCAGTAAAGCTGCGAGGAGGGACGTGGACTGGTTCCGGGAAAATTCACTGTGAAGTCAGTTCGCTGTCGGACAATTCCCCGTCAAAACATGGACGATTCTGTCATTATATAAATATACTTAATTGATTAATACTGTGCTATAATAACTAATTTCATGGGGAACTATCAAGGTCTATGTTCATTGAATAACATAGGTTTGGATATTAGTTTATAATTTGCACTTGTAGTCAATAATTAACTTGTTTCTGCCTCACTGTAGTCGACTTTGAATTATAATCTGGCGTCTCCCATAGCTGTCTTCAGTAATTTTTATTGTAATTTTTGGATGCAGGAAGTTGAGATTGATTGATTAGCTGAGAATGTAGACGTAATATGAAGATTATTCGTATAATTTTAGAGTACAGTATGTCGATCGTTCACTTGAGTTTATTAGGCATTTATGTAAATGCCAGTGTCTCATATGTAGCCTTATGTTAATCTGCCCTGTCCCAGCAGATTCTTAACCAATTACCTCCCTCAGTCCAGGCAGATTTTCGATTTTTTTTTGGCTAAAACCTCCACTTTTTATGAGAAACATCGAAATTTCATAGAGAAATCGTTCACTTGACTTTTAAAATGCTGCTACAGGTAAGAATACCCTCACATAGCTGTGTTTTCTATGGGATTTGGCTCCTGAGAAAACATGATCTATGGGAGGGTAACTATTCCAAGCCACTTATATTGATTTATTTGGTATGAATTTATATATTGTACAAGAGTATTGATTTTTACGCAGTAATATAGGCGATATAAGTGTTGTTTCACTCACCAAACACATCAACATACTTCACCTTTTTTGGCGACATTACCTGATCATCATCCTGATCTACCAGAAGACCCGCCGACGTGTCGTAAAAATAACCCCGCTAATACCAATACACCAGTCCTGTATGAGACAGCCCTAGCATGTATTCAATATGGACGGTGGGTGTTAAGCGCCGAAGTGGTGACATGTAGAGGTGTATGGTATGTAGGAGGACGACTGGGCCTTGATTGCCGGCTGTAAAGCCTATGCCCAGAGTCGGACACATAAAAAAATAAAAAAAAATAAAAAAAAATCTGATTGCTTCTTCCTCTAACTCTACGTAAACTTTGTCCTCCACATTGTCATCGATTGAGGAATCACTCTGGCCGTGAATTTCATACTTTCGATTTTTTTTTGGCTAAAACCTCCACTTTTATGAGAAACATCAAAATTTCATAGAGAAATCGCTCACTTGACCTTTAAAATGCTGCTACAGGTAAGAATACCCTCACATAGCTGTGTTTTCTATGGGCCTTGGCTCCTGAGAAAACATGATCTATGGGAGGGTAACTGTTCCAAGCCACTTATAATATTTATTTATTTGTTTGGTATGAATTTATATATAGTACAAGAGTATTGATTTTTATACAGTAAGATAGATGATATAAGTGTTGTTTCACTCACCAAACACATCAGCATACTGCACCTTTTTTGGCGACATTACCTGATCATCATTTCTGATAGTTTCTTCCTCTGACGCTATGTAAACTTTGTCCTCCACATTGTCATCGATTGGGGAATCACTCTGGCCTTGAATTTCATACCGTGGCGCGACATGTCTTTGCTAGCCAGGTCACTGGTAACAGGTGAGTTGCCTAGACAAGGGCATGCGGGGCATACGTCACCTGATTCATGTTTCAATATGCAGGTACTGTATTTATATATTTTTTTTCGTTAATACCGACTATTTGATGCCCTATTTTACTTTTATAATAAAAAGAATAAGCCACCATCAGCTTTATAACTCATATAACTCAAAAACTAATATACTTGCTAAATTAACTGATATGTAAATAAATGACAGGGAATTGTCCTGATGCCGAAAAGTCTTGATGCCGAATTGTCTTGTTATTGTTGTGATGGCTTTGCCGCAAGCGAGCGCAGCGCTGTGCAGCACGCACATTTTGAGTTTTTCATATTTCCTTTCACGTCACTTTTCATATCATCGAGACAGATACCTTTTGTATAGTGGAATTTGTTCTATATTCATCACTTTCGTAACATCAGATTTTTGTTTGTCGGGTTTTCGTTTACCAGGGATCCACTGTACTTTTGATGTGGATATGATCAGTGATGGCCAAATGCCAGCCGCCGTATGATTTTTAACGTGGACTGGCTTTTTGCAAAGCGCGGTAGCTGATTTCCGTAGAGTTTTGCAAATTTTCTTCAAATTTATTTTGTAGGTAATATGTACCATATCTAGGGACATACTTTAGCGGCCGATTAGCATGTGTCCCACGAATGCTTTTGTTTAATTTTCTAATGTAAATTCCATTGGTTCCAACATATGTGTTACAGGTTGTCCACACGGTGACTCCCAGATCTTTTGGGACAGGCTCTGTGCCTTCCATTTCAGGTGGCCCATCTTTTTATGAAGCCAGTTGTACACCTGGGCACACAAAGCTTTAATTAGATGGAGTCAGCGTGGTGAATCAAGTTAAGAAAGGGATGCAAAAGCCTTCCTATACACTCCTTGTACAAAATATATCCAGGCAGCTTGGTCCTTTGTCAAATTGCTAGTATCATCAGCTTCCATACTTCTTTCTCACACACTCATTACCATATCTATCCACCTTCATCTTGCCCTCCTTCCACCTTCAGTCTCACTCATATATATAGGTGGCCCTCAACATTTGCGGGGGTTAGGGAACACAGACCCCCACGAAAGTGGAAAATCTGCGAATGTTTGGTGCACCAACCCACAAAAAAAAAAAAAATGCCTCAACAGCCTCAAATCACCCCTTGTGTGCAAATGTGCACATACAGTACCTAATAAACCATATGTGGGACCTGAAAGCAGCATAAAATATCACAAATAGTAACAGACCAACTGTATAAAAAAGTTTAATAAAAAATAAGTTTTGATTGGGGATGGCTGTACAGTACTAAGTTTGGGTAAACATGTACAGACTTCCGCAAGTGAGTGCATTTCACGCACATCCACGTGAGTGTGGGCAGGTCATCAGCAATATATTCACCCCAACTTCTTACAACCATATTCATTAAACTTGGAGTTAACTCACTACTGTCCCTGAAGTTTTGACGGACAAACTGTGAAGACTAGATGATGATGAACATGACATCGATGACGTTGAAGACGATTAGCCATGCAGTTATTGATGACAGATGACTGGATGAGATGATGGGTGTAACTGCGTGGCATATGGAGTCTACATGACGATAGACTCCAACCAACACATGAGAACACAATAAATGGGCACAATACCGAGATCATGGGAGGTTTGGTGAGGCAGCATATAGGCAGCGAAATGACTGCGACAGTGGCAGGACACAGACTGAGAGGGAGACAGAGGATAGCGAGAGTGCGGTGGTTTGATGCGGGTCTGTTTTGGCACGAAATGTCCTGCAAGCATCTGAGTGGCAACACTTTTCGACTCCAAATGACGTCTCGGCTCCACAGAGAGACAGTCCAGGGCTAATCTGCAAGTGTGCGGGGGCCGCAAAAGCAGAATTCGCGAATGTTGAGGGTCACCTGTATACCATTTTCACCAGCCTAGGTACAGTAGGAACCCAGTTACGTGGGAAGCTTGGGCAGTTTACCTTCCTGGTTACTGATTTTTTCCTGAATATTTGATATATACTGTTATACATAGGGTGTATTATTGCAGTGTATATAGTACCACTCATATACATTGCCACACTAATATTTTCTATTTGAAACAACCTCTTAAATACAACCTGTAGTTGTAACACACATGATTGCAGTGTCTTGCAGTAGTGAGAAATGCACAAGTTTTTTTATTTTATTCATCAAACACGGAAAAATTGTTAAGAAATAAATCTTGAGCATTATTGGCGAACTGATGATTTGGAAAGAAATGCTGTACAGTAGAATTATCACGACTCCCTTGCTCACAGTTGTTTATACAGCTGTGGTCCACCAACTTATTCCTCACCTGACTGCCGTCACTCCACCCCCACTCGCTATTCCTCATCTGACTGCCGTCACTCCACCCCCACTCGCTATTCCTCATCTGACTGCCGTCACTCCACCCCCACTCGCCGCTCAGTTGTCTTGCGGATAACACAATAATTATGTAGGAACTGCAAGCACAGTAATTTTGTTAAATGAAGCAAGCCTTCATTTCTGTCAGGCAGATTTGAACTTTTCTGCCAATAACAATGCATTCTAAGATGATTTATAAATTCATCTTAGAATGGATTTGCACTGGCAGAAAAGATAAATTCTAGCTGATAGAAATGAAGCATTTTTGTTTGACAAAATTATTGTGTGGGGAATTTGTATGTTTGTACTATATTACAGTATCTGCAAAACAGTTTAGTGGCAAGTGAGGGGTGGAGTGATGGCAAATGGTAGCCCTCCCCCCCCCTGTTTTTTTTTTTTTTTTCATGGAAGGAAGAAGGAACCAAAGGCCAGAAGCCTGTAAGATTGTTTCCTCCAAGACAAAACAGAAAGCAAGAGAGAGCCACATTCAAGATATGTTCATTTTGAGATGCCTGTACACACAGCATTTGAAAGACTGGAGGTCATACACAGTAGTAAATACAGACAGAGGAAGACAGTGCCAGAGTTGACCTGTTGCATACATGAAGGACTGGGGGTAACAGTTAACTCATGCATTAAAGAGTTGGACAGAAGAGATGAAAGTTTCTTGCTTGACGGGTGCTACGTGCCTGCCCTAACAGTGGAGGTATACAAGCTGATAGTTCAGAGGAGCAGTGATTATCGAAGAAGTGACAGAAAAGAGATAAAGATGTAACAGCGTGGTGAAGAGACAGAGTTTGAAGGGAGCCAGTAAGAGGAGGAGAGTTAATGAGACGATAAGCCTTTGAGTCCACCTTGCTGAGAAAAGCTGTATGTGGGGAGCCACCCCCCACATGAGAGTTGTCCTCTATGTGGGCGAATAAAACCCTTGTGTAAAGTCAACAACTATGCAGGGGTAAAGAAGGCATGGAGTCAGCTTAGCACATGTAATCTCTTGGAAGCAGATTTTACAAGAGAGGTAATATGATCTTTCCAAGATAAATAGTGAGAGAATAAAACCACAAGTATTTTTAAAGATGATGCAGGATTGAGTTGGGTATTGTTAAAAATCTCTTGGAAGCAGATTTTACAAGAGAGGTAATATGATCTTTCCAAGATAAATAGTGAGAGAATAAAACCCCAAGTATTTTTAAAGATGATGCAGGATTGAGTTGGGTATTGTTAAAAATTAGAGGATACTCCTTTAGAAGATTTTGACAGGTTGAAGATATAAGAACTGAGTTTTTGAAGCATTAAGAACAACAAGATTACTTGTACCCCAATCAGAGATATCAACCAAGTCATATGTTAGGTGTTCCATAGTCTCATCTCTTGTTTGTTGAAGTAACTGTTGAGATGGATGCTGCAGGAAACAAATGGAAAGGTGAAAGATGGAGTCATCAGTGTACAGTATGAGGGGATAGAGTTATATGTGTAGTTTAGAGGGTCATTGATCAATAGAAGGAACAGAGTTGGTGATACGACAGAACCCTGAGGAATACCACTATTGATAACTAGAGGAACAGTGGCAGTCTACAATTTTGGCTATAGAACAATGAGAAAGGAAGCTAGAGATGAAGGCATAGACAGAAGGACAGAAACCATAAGAGGGCAGTTTGGAAATACAAAGATTTATACCAGACTCAGTCAAAATCCTTTGAGATGTCAAGTTCAGTGACAAAATTTCTCGCTAAAGTCCCGAAAGGAGGATGACCAAGAGTCTGAAAGGAAGGTGAGATCACCATTGGAGCATCCCTGATGCAACCCATACTGACTCAGAAAGAAGGTTGTGATGGGAAGCGTGCTTATTATTTTTTTTTTTTTTTTAAAGAATTGATTAAAAAAAAACATGAAATACATGATGGTCAAAGAATTTGGCAACAGAGGGATAGGAATGGCCACTCTTTGGGACAGGCTGAATGAGAGCAGACTTCCAGCAAGAAGGAAAGACACAAGTTGACAGACAAAGGTGAAAGTTTGTCTAGGCAGGGTGTAACCACAGAAACACAGTTCTTGAGGACAACAGGAGGTACTCCATCAGGCCCATGTGAGGCCAGTGATGTCAGACATCCATCAAAGAAATTTTAATATCAACCATGAAGAAGTCAGAGGGAGGAAGTGATGGAGGAACAGCACTGGAATTGTCTAAGGTGGAATTGGAGGAGAAAGTCTGAGCGAAGGGTTCTGCTTTATTAGTAAAAGAAACAGCTACAGAACCATCAGAGTGGAAGAGAGGAGGGAAGGATGATCTGGTAAAATTGTAAAAAAGGTTTTTAATAAGGTGCCAGTAAGAGTAGGAAGAATTCGAGTTGGACAGTTCAGAGCATTTAGTACGAATGAAATTATTTTTAGCAGAGCGAAGAACAGAGATAGCGCGATTGTGGGCAGTAACATAAAAAAGATGAAATTCAGGGGTGTGTAGGCATTGGTACCTTTTTTTAGGCCTTCTTTTTGTTGTGGGCACCGATAAAACAAGCATGATTAAACCAAGTGCCCCCCCCATATACACACACACACACACACACACACAAGATATGAGGAATGTATGCTTCCAAGCCCGAGAGAATAACCTCCGTAATGCGCATGGCACACTCAGATGGCTCTCGGCCATGGAAGCAATGATCATTCCAGGGAAAATCAAAGAAGTACCGTCTGAGAGCCTCCCAGTCAGCAGCTCCAAAGTCCCACAGCCGCTGCACCATGGGAGGATCCACAGGCTTTATTAGAGTGATACAACAGGTTAAAGTGATAAGGTTGTGATCGGAGGAGCACAACGGAGAGAAAAGATTAACAGCACAAGCAGAAGGATTAGTCGTATGGAAGAGGTCAAGTATGCTGGAACTCTCTCCAAGGCAGTCAGGGATGTGAGTAGGGTGCTGTACAAACTATCTATCTATCTATCTATTGCCAGACGCCTCAGTCCTGCACGGGGTGGCCACAAACAAATCGCCTCCATGTCGCTCTGTCCCCTGCCATTTCACCACCCCGCTCCCAGCTCACATCCCCCTCTCTCATGTACCTCTCCACTCCATCCCTCCATCTCATCCTCAGCCTCCCCCTCCCTCTCGCCCCCTCCACCTCACTCACATACATTCTCCTCGTCAGCCTTTCACTCTCCATCCTCTCCATATGCCCAAACCACCTTAATGTGTGTCTCCTAACGCTTCCTATCACGTCCACAACCACACAAGCTGCTGTAGATTGTTAAGGATAGAAGGATATGCTCTTATTTACCAGGTGGATCAATGAAAGGAGATGAGAGCCAAATCTGGTGGTGAACATTGAAATTGCCTAGAGTTATGATAATTCTGCTGTACAACACTTATTCCAACAACACTTATTCTACTGTACAACACTTATTCCTATTCAAAAATTTCCTGATGTTCCTGCTATTGTCTTAACTTTTGATCTTGTATCAATATAGAGAGACATGACAGCTGCGATGAGTCTTTCAGACACATTCTGTCTTCTCAAGGCCCACTCCATAACTCTCCTTGGTTAGGTTAGGTTGTGAAATGCTGAAGTATGGGGGAGAGATAATAATAGAATGGACGTGGAAGGTGTGCAGATTGGCCTGGGAGGAAGGTGGAGTCCCAGAGGATTGGAAGTCAGGTATAAGTATTCCCCTGTACAAAGGAAAAGGGGAAAAAGAAGTGTGTGGTAGTCATAGGGGCATTTGCCTTCTTAGTGTAATAGGAAAAGTATATGGTAGGATAATTATTGACAGAATTAGGGAAATAACAGAGGATTAAGTTGGAGAAGAACTGGGAGGTTTTAGGAAGGGAAGAGGTTGTGTAGATCAGATAATCATTTTTAGATCTTTAGTGGAAATGTTTCTAGAGAAGGGAAAGAAGTTGTATGCAGCCATCATGGATTTGGAGAAAACATGTGACAGGGTGGATAGACAAAGGTTGTGGAAAGTATTAAGAATATATGGAGTAGATGGGAAGTTGTTGAAGGCCGTGAAGAATATGTATGAGGGTGCTAAGGCTGCAGTGCATGTGGATGGTGAACTAAGTGAATTTTTCCATTTGAAGGTTGGATTGAAACAAAGATGTGTCACTTCTCTGTGGTTGTTCAATCTGTGTATGGATTGGGTTATAAAAGAGCAAGGTAGGGCAGTGGATGTTGGAGCGCCCCTAGTGAGAGAGGACAGTGTTTGAAAACTCCCTGTACTGTTGTTTGCAGATGATACTGTGTTGTTAAGTGAAGACGAAGGGGAGCTGCAAGGCTTGGTAGATGAATTTGGGAGTGTGTGTAAGAAATGGAATCTAAAGGTGAATGTAGGGAAGAGTAAAGTGATGGTCTTTGAGAGAAGTGAAATCAGTGAGTGTACAGTGAGATTGGATGGGGAGGATATAGAGAATGTGAGTTCATTTAAGTATAGTACATCCTTGAAAAATGCGCATTTGAATTGTTGAATTCGCCAGTTATGCTGACACCATCCAAAAAAATATGATTAAATAATTTTCGTATTGTGCACGAATTTTTAAATTGTGCGGGCACGTCTGAGATGACTGAGCCATTCAAACTACATTCTGTACTACTTTACGAGGTGGATGGAATGCATAAGGTGACAAGACAGTTTGGTATTTCATTTTGTTTGGATTATTCAAAATGTTACTAATTTATCATAATTTCATAAAAGAAGGTCATGACAATATAACTAATGTAACAGTAATTTTCTAAAAGTGGGAAATTTAAGATAAAATGCACAAAAAGCTGGACATTTTAGTCACAAAAAAAAAGCAGGACAGACTTCAAAAAGTGGGACTCAGGTCACCTTATTCTAGGCGTCCCGATTCCCACAGTCCCATTCAGTATTCAAGCTCTCATGCATTGTTAGGGTTTACCAGGCATAATTCATGTGTTATACATTGTATTCACTTAATCTTGAATAATCACCATGGCACCGCCACATCCCAAGAAAAACAAGAATATTAATTTAGAAAGTAAACTGAAAGTTATTGAAATGAAGAAAGAGGAAAAAGAAATTGTGATAACAGTCAGGAGTTTGGCTTGGATGAGTCAGCCGGTTACGAGACAGTTCTCCGTCAAGTCAATTCGCTATCAAAATATGGACGTTTCCCTGTCATACTATATATATACTTATTATTAATTGATCAATACATTAATACTGTAATTATATTTCAGGGGGGTCCATCAGTGTCTATGTTCAATAGCATAGGCTTTGGATATTATTTATTAGCTGCACCCTTAGTTAATAATTGTTTCTTCCTCGCTGTAGTTGCCTTTTATACTCACATACACATTCCACAGACTTGTATAGTAGTATATTTGTTACAGAAAGTTAACCATAGTAAATAAGAAAAAAAAGAAGAAAAAAGTCAAATGTTACATTCGTGGGCTGGCGGGGCTGGGGTGGGGCAACTGGGGCCCCGCGGGGCTTTGATCATCATCACTTTCGCTGTCACTGCTGTCCACAGAAACCCCTTCATGTTCTGTTGATGTAATGAGCTAGGTAGCGTTCCTTATAAATAAGCACTGTATGTAGGGTAAGAAGTGCTTGTGAGTGTAATTGTTGTGTTGTAGTGGCTTTGGATGTGTGTGTAGTCTGTGTTGGTGAAATGATTGCGACCATTGAATTGAGTGCCTCCTTAAGTCTTGGCTGCTAGCTTGAGTTTATCAGCATTCTTTAAAATCAGCCTTATGGTTGACTGGTTTCGTGACAATTCGACAGTCGCAGTCATTTCACCAACACAGTGCTTATTCATATGGAACGCTACCTAGCTCATTACATCAACAGAACGTGAAGGGGTTTCTGTGGACAGCAGCGACAGCGATAGCGAGTTTTAGCAACGACGATCAAATCCACGCGGGGCCTCAGTTGCCCCACCCCAGCCCCGACAGCCCACGAATGCGACATTTGACTTTTTGTTTTCTTATTTACTATGGTTAATTTTTTGTAACAAATATACTATTATACAAGTGTGCAAAATGTGTATGTGTGTATAAAAAGTTGGGTAAAATGTGGCAAAAATATGCCAACTGGGGAGGATGTCGACCATATTCTGTTTATTGCATTATTTATAGTATTTTAAATATGCGATTTTCAAAAATGCAGCGCACATTATCAACCATATTTGCACATAATTGAAGGTACGAGTTTACTTGGGTAGTGTGATGAGTAAGGATGGAAGTTTAGAGGGTGAAGTGCTTGAAAGGGTGCACCAGGGAAGGAAGGTTGCTGGTTCCTTGAAAGCAGTGATAGGAAGCAGGGAAGTGAGCATGGAAGTGGAAAAGTTGCTACATGACAGTATTGTGATACCAATTCTAACATATGGAAGTGAAGCTTGGACCCTCTTGGAGGGACAGAAGTCAGGAGTGAGAGCAGTGGAAGTGAGTTATTTGAGAGGAGCATGTGGAGCCACATGGAGAGACAGACTGACATATGAGGAAGTGAAGGAGCATTGTGGTGTGGATGTGATAGGAAGCGTTAGGAAGAACACATTAAGGTGGTTTGGCCATGTGGAGTGGATGGAGAGTGAGAGACTGATGAGGAGAGTGTATGTGAGTGAAGTGGAGGGGGGGAGAGGGAAGGGGAGCCCAAGGATGAGATGGAGGGATGGAGTGGAGAGGTATATAAGAGAGGGGGGTGTGAGCTGGGAGCAGGGCCGTGAAATGGCGGGGGACAGAGCGACATGGAGGCGATTTGTTTGTGGCCACCTCTTACAGGATTAAGGCATCTGTCAATAGCTAGATAGATATCAAAATGTTTATTTAGGGCCTCATATTTTCCCCTCTTGACACATTCATTGTTAGATATTAGCACCTTGTCAAGCTTTGCTTGTATTGCTTGATCTGACACATGTGAAAAGTTCAATTTATTCTCCCATTATTTTGTAACATTTAAAGAAATTTTGACTTCGTTCTTTTCTTAATTTGATTTTTGCTCCAAGAAACTGGTAATGTCCAACTACTTGCATTTGGTTTGGCATTTTGCATTTTTCTTCTAATGAAGATTTTTCTAAAGGCACAGTTCCTCTTCTATTATGTGACTGCTGGAACCACACCAGATTATTGGTCCAGACATCCTTGTTCTTCAGTACGATAGTATCACTTTTTTTGTGCGACATCATGCTTATCAGAAAAACAAAAATATTTCATATATAACACACACTAAGCAATTATATTGCTGACTGTTCACCTGCAAATTGCAAAGATAACTGTTAGTTGCTGAAAACTGCTTCCCCTTTTATAATATTGAGATTATTCTAAAATGTTCTAAACAATATTAAACTATACTAGAACATTACAAACTGTTCTTAGAAAGCTCTAAACGGTTCAAAAATCTTCAATGCAAGTCTATAAAGTTACAAAAAATCAATATAAGGATTAAGAAAGTGGTAAAACTTGCTTGTGGTTAAATATGTGGTAATCCATTTTTTTTATTTGAGGGTGACTTTTTTTTTTTTAACTGAGAGGAATAAGGGCTTTTTTCTTTGTTTTTAAACAAAAGTTCATTGATTTATGATATAGGCTATCTTCTATTTGAAAAAAATAAAAAAGTTTAATCCTAATACAGTAAGACCTCACTATAATGGACTAATTGGGGATCACGCCAGTCCGAAATATGCGAAATTCCGATAAAAGCAACATCCAGACTTACCCCTGCTAATCCGGACTTTTTCCGATATATCAGACATTAGTCCGGATTGCATCGGTGGTTTTCACCACCATTGCAGTATTGTACTGTGTTATACCTTCACTACATTAATCAAATGGTATAATAATACTGTACTGTGCACTGAAAAACATGTCTTTTACTTGTCTTATTGTGGTGAACATAGCTGAAGTTGTCAGGCAGTCCGGACTGCTTTCTGGCTATATCGGACTTATATGAGTTTATATATATCCGATATATAGGAGTTTAGTCTGGTAGCTCCTCAAGTCCAATAAAAGCGAATTCCGGTCTACTGAAGTCCATTATATCGAGGTTTTACTGTATATATCTATCTATCTATACACCTTGGCTGCTTCCCCCAAGAAAAGGGAGGTAGCTGAGACAGGTCAACACACTACCAATTTACTCATCCACTCATACACATTCATTCGCATCTTAGTCCCAAAGAGGAGAAGGGACAGATCCACACTGCACGAGGGTCATCTACGCAGTGCAGTCAGTAACATCCGCAGCAGGGCCCGACAGCAAAGCTGGTTTACCCCTGCCACATCATAATGGATCTAGCCCCTTACCCGCACCTGACCTAATCAGCTGATCAGACAAATTGCGAGAGAGTATCCCCTCAGGGTTGCGTCGTCATTTATTCATTCACAGTTTCCCTCCATTCATTTCTATCACGCACAGCCACTCTTCCTTGCTCAACAGACAACCCTCTTGCATCCAACGCTCTCTTCACACTGTCCATTCATCCTGTTCGTGGTCTTCCTCTCAGCCTTACACTTCTCACATCAGATCTAGTTATCTTTTTCACCAATCACTCATTATCCATTCTCTCCATATGCCCAAACCATTGCAACACCCTCTGTGCAACTCAATCAGCCATCTCCCGAACAATTCCAGTTCTCCTTTGCACTTCATCATTTCTCACTCGATCCATACGCGTCACTCCACACATACTCCTCAGACACCTCATCTCCATTACATTCAAACTTTTCATCTCTGCTACACCCATATTCCATGTTTCAGCCCCATATAATGCAGTCGGTACCACAGTACCCTCATACAGCCTTCTCTTTACATCCATTCTAAGTGAACGACATCTAAACACTTTTTTCATTCCTACCAGCACCTTTCCAACTTCGTTCATTCTAAACTTCACTTCTGCATCTATTCTTCCATCCACAGCAACATGTGACCCTAAATACTTAAAACACTCTACCTCCTCAAGCAACTCACCATTCAAAACTATATTCATCCTCCTACCATCTACCAACCTCATACACTTCATCACTTTACCCTTATTCTCATTTATTTTCAGTTTCCTTCTTTCACACACCCTTCCAAATTCCTCTACCAACAGTCTTAATCTCTCCTCTGAATCAGCCACCAGTGCAGTATCATCCGCATACAGCAGCTGCTTCAGATTCCACTCTCTACCATCATTCACCAGACTCAGTCCTCCACCTAACACTCTTGCATTCACCTCCCTTACAACACCATCCATATAAATATTAAACAACCAAGGCAACATCATACATCCCTGCTGCAGCCCCACTCTCACTGGAAACCAATCACTCACAGTATTTCCCACTCTTACACACGCTTTACTATTTACATAAAAACTTTTCACTCCTTTTAGTAACCTGCCATCAAGCCCATACAATCTTAAAACATTCCACAAAGCCTCCTTATCAATTCTATCATATGCTTTCTCAAAATCCATGAATGCCCAAAACACATACTTACCTTTCGCTAAATACTTTTCACTCACCTGTCTCACAGCAAACACCTGATCCACACATCCCCTCCCTCTCCTAAAGCCACACTGCTCATCACCAGTCACTCCCTCTGTACTCTCTCTAACTCTCTTAATTAACACTGCCATTCGCCTTACCTACAACACTCAACATACTTATACCTCTAAAGCTAGTACATTCATACTTATCACCCTTACCTTTATACAGTGGGACCACACAAGCACTTGCCCAGTCAGTTGGCACCATACCTTGCACAAAGCACACATTCAACAATCTTACTAACCAGTCAACAATAATCGCTCCACCACATTTCAGGCATTCCACATCACACCCATCCATACCTGCAGCTTTCCCTGTTTTCTTCTGCTTTACTGCCTCTTGCACTTCCTCCATTGTGATCAAAGATTCATTCAGCTCTCCCAACACATCTATTCCTTGCACCGTTCCATCTGCCACAATCTCAGCCTCCCTTTCCCCCACTACATTTAACAGTCTTTCAAAATACAGCGCCCATCTCTTCCTTACTGCTCTCCTCCTCTACATTTAACAATCTTTCAAAATACTACGCCCATCTCTTCCTTACTGCATCCATCTCAGTTAACATCCTTCCATCCTCTGCTTTTACTCACTCCTTCCCAGACTCTCCCTTTCGCACCCTTTTCACCTCCTTCCAGAACAATTTCTTATTCTCTCGAAAATTCTCAGTCAACCGCTTACCCCACCTCTCATCTGCTGCCACTTTAGCATCACGCACAACCCTTCTTGCCCTATTCCTCTTTTCCTTATACCTCTCACATGACACCTCATCCTTCCTCTGCAACCACACTTCATATGCATGTCTCTTTTCAGCCACAGCCATACTTACTTCTTCGCACCACCATTCACTTCCCTTTCTTACACCATCACCGACTCGTCTCACACCACACACCTCTTCTGCATGCCCCCCCACAGCACTCTTAAACAACTGCCATTCCTCCTCCACACTGCCACTCTCCTGATCTTTCACTGCATTCCACTGATCTCTCAATTTCTCCTGATACTCTATCATTTTCTCTCTTTTATCCAACTCACTCACTTTCAAAACCTCCCTGCCACACCTAACTCTCCTAGCTCTCACCCATCTCTTACCTACTCTCAACTTTCCCTCCACCAGGTAGTGGTCAGACATACCTCCACCCTCCCCTCTCAAAACTCTCACATCCAACAATCTTCCTATTACATTCCTGGAAACAACCACATAGTCCATCAATGCTCTGTCAACAACCCTTCCACCCTCCTGTCTCACCCATGTATACTTATAAATATCTTTCTTCTCAAACAAGGTATTCCCAATCACCATCTCTCGCTCAACACACACACCTATCATTCGTTCCCAATTTTCATTTCTTGCAGGCACACCATGCATACCAACTACACCTTCAACTGCTACATTTCCCACTCTAGCGTTCAGATCCCCCATCATTACCACATTCACATTCGCTCCAAAGCGAATATATATATATATATATATATATATATATATATATATATAGTATATTAATTATGTGAAAAATCGAGGATGTTTTGTGGGTGTGTACATGTCAGTATGGTGGTGACACGTGACTACCTTCCCTCTTCCACCCTCCAGCATCATCTCCTGTTTAGTTTTTGACTCTAGGTTATTATTATTTATTTATTTATTTTTATTTTATTATTTATTTATTTATTTTTTTGCAAATATTTGAAAATGGGGCAAAAATTGTTGATTATCCCAGGCTGGGAGGGTAAGCAGCTGAGCCCTGAGCCTGGGGTTAAGGGGTTAACAAGGAAACTACCTTGGCTGGAAATGCCCTCATTTCACATCATCTGACTTCCCCCAAACTCACGTGACACCTGACTGGCCTGTGCAGGGGGGGGGGGTGCATTCAAATTGGCACTCACTGTTATATTTTTGTTTATATGTTACCAGCCTGTGAGTTTTCCAGGTTGTCTGGATACCAAGTAACTGGGATTGTACTGTACATCCATTCTCTCCATATTGCCATCATGTTTAGAGTAAGCTTACTTTCTTCAACTCTGTTTTCAACAGACTTCCTCATGCCACATCTTTTTTTTTTAATCAAATGATATTTCATCCTAGCCACTCTGCACTCCACACACATTCCTCAAGAGACTCATTTCCTCTGCTCATACTCTTTAGTTTTCATTTTCCTGCGTGAAGCTTGGACCTTGTTAGAAGGACAGAAGTCAAGAGTGAGAGCAGTGGAAGTGAGTTATTTGAGAGGAGCATGTGGAGTCACGTGGAGAGACAGACTAACAAATGAGGAAGTGAAGGAGCGTTGTGGTGTGGTTGTGGACATGATAGGAAGCGCTAGGAGAAACACGTTAAGGTGGTTTGGGCATGTGGAGAGGATGGAGAGTGAAAGACTGACAAGGAGAGTGTATGTGAGTGAGGTGGAGGGGGCGAGAGGGAGGGGGAGGCTGAGGATGAGATGAAGGGATGGAGTGGAGAGGTACATGAGAGAGGGAGGTGTGAGTTGGGAGCGGGGTAGTGAAATGGCGGGGGACAGAGCGACATGGAGGCGATTTGTTTGTGGCCACCCCGTGCGGGATTGAGGCATCTGGCAATAGATAGATAGATAGACCATCATCTCCTGTGTGTTGGAATAGGCACTAGACACTACTTGATGCAAGCCTCTCAGAGCTGCAGTACTTGGAACTTTAACTGTGTTAATGCCTTCATAGCACTAGCCACTTCCTTCCTTTTGCTATTCTACCTTCTACATCCTTTGCACATGTACCTTTCTTCTCAGTTATTGCACCCCGGTACTTTAAACTCCCTTACTAAGTCAGATCGCTACCCCCCCCTCTCACTTTCTCTCTCTCTCTCTTTCAACAACCATCATTTTGCTGTTTTGCACATTTACT
Source organism: Birgus latro (assembly GCA_018397915.1). NCBI lineage: Eukaryota > Metazoa > Arthropoda > Malacostraca > Decapoda > Coenobitidae > Birgus > Birgus latro. The sequence continues at coordinate 7,879 of JAGKTI010001970.1, read as the reverse complement.
GTCAAAGAGCAGTGCTCACAGACAGTTCACTATTAGCAAGTAATACAGCATCATCTGCATTGATTGGATTTGGGATACTCCACCCTTCCCCATTCATTACCAGCATCGTCCAACTCTATGACTCGAGTTTTAGTCTCATACATCCATATTTATGTGATGAACTTCCATGGGGGCATCACACACCCTTCACCATTCATTACCAGCATTATCCTTCCTCATAACTTGAGTTTTAAAGTCTCATAAACTCATCCATGTTTATGTGATGAACAGCCATGGGGGCATCACACACTCGTCTCACTTCGACCTCTACAAGGTAGGAAAAGGAAAGTGCGAGAAAGGCAGAGGGAAGGAGAGTTTTCATTTTCATTTTTGAAGTCTCCAACATGCTTGCATATGTTGGCCTTGGTCACCTAATGGCGGTTCTCCATGCTGCTCGATCTATGGCAGCCTCCCTGTTCAGTCCCATAACCTCTTCATTACCGAATTCCGCATATGTATACTCCTGCATACATACAAAAAAGTTCGGCTGAGAAACCGAATTCACTCATGTATACGGGCGTATACATGAGATAGATAGGGACATGCAGTGGAGCTAAATACAGTACTGAAATAATGATGCCACGTGTTGTGACTGAATGGCAACCAGCTATGACGTCATGCACCCCTGTAATGGCTCTGGCATATGTCATAGATTTATGCCAATGAGCTCAATTTGTTTGGGGGCATATTGTATAGTATACTGTATATTTTGATTTTATTATACAGTAATCCCACTACTATCCGGACACCTCACTATTCGGACATCGTGGGCTGATGGCTGAAACCCCCCCCATGCTTTGTGCCAATTATTTATGTGAATGTGGTCTTAATTAAGTGCTATGCATGTCCAGGAGGGAGGCAGGTAGGTGGTTTTCTGATTTAGGTTAGGTTAGGTTAGGGTCAAGAATGACCGTTGCTGTTGGTGAACAGTGAACACCTTTGCCATACCTAACTCTTTTTCTGGTAACAGTTTATTTATTTGATGCTTTCTATCCCATATTGTAGTGCATAAGATATGAGAAATGATGATTTTCATAGTGATAGCCGTGTCCGATACATACTTACACTAACCTGCCAACTCGGGAACACCCCTGCCTTACTCACCTCAAATTCATCATTTTGGGGTTAAAATTCGATTAATTCATGCTTTGTGCCAATTATTTATGTGACTGGGGTCTTAATTAAGTGCTATGCATGTCCGGGAGGGAGAGAGGTAGGTGGTTTTCTGAATTAGGTTAGGTTAGGTTAGGGTCAAGAACGACTGGTGCTGTTGGTGAACAGTGAACACCTTTGCCATAATTAACTCTTTTTCTGGTAACAGTTTATTTATTTGATGCTTTGTATCCCATATTTTCTTGCATAAGATATGAGAAATGATGATTTTCATAGTGATAGCCACGTCCGATACTTACTTACGCTAACCTGCCAACTCGTGAACACCCCTGCCTTACTCACCTCAAATTCATCATTTTTGGGTTAAAATTCGATTAATTCATGCTTTGTGCCAATTGTTTATGTGAATGGGGTCTTAAGTGCTATGCATGTCCGAGAGGGAGGTAGGTAGGTGGTTTTCTGATTTAGGTTAGGTTAGGTTAGGGTCAAGAATGACTGGTGCTGTTGGTGAACAGTGAACACCATTGCCATACCTAACTCTTTTTCTGGTAATAGGTTATTTATTTGATGCTTTATATCCCATGTTTTAGTGCATAAGCTTTGAGAAATGACGATTTTCATAGTGATTGCCACATCCGATACTTATTTACACTAAGCTGCCAACTCATGAACATCTATGCCTTACTTACCTCAAAATCATCATTTTTGGGTTAAAATTCAATGAATTCATGCTTTGTGTCCATTATTTAATGCATATGGTGTGAGAAAGGGTGATTTTCATAGTGATTTCCATGTCTGATACTTACACTTGCTGGCAAGTGGTGAGCACCTATGCCTTACTCACCTCTAAATCATCATTTTTTGGTCAGTTAATTCATGCTTTGTGTGCATTATTTATGTGAAAGGGGACTTAAATAAGTGCTATGCATGTCTGGTAGGGAGGTAGGTAGGTGGTTTTCTGATTTAGGTTAGGTTAGGGTAGGGTCATGAATGACCAGTGCTGGAGCTTCAGGGCCAATATCCGGACAAGACCAATATCCGGACATGCCTTTGGCTCTATTATGTCGGATAGAGGAGGGATTACTGTATATATATATACCTATGTAATGTGATTTAATATAGAACAAATGTGATTGTTGGTATCAGCTCATGGTTGCCTAGCAACGAGTCCGGCGTTGCTGTACCCGAGGGTGGGGGGAGGGAGGAGGGAAACACGTGCTTGCAGTGCAGTTACCCCATTTCCACGTGATAGGAGATACGCAGGATTGCCGTGGCGTCGTCTGACAGTGAAAGTGATGTGGAAATGGAATGGGATAGTGAAATGGAGGGGTCAGATGACAGTTAGACTCAGTCTGACTCAGACGAAGATTACAAGGGGAGTGAATGGGAAATCCTGTTTGAGGGGGGAAGCAGGGAGCGGCTGGAGGTCGGGGGGGTCGGTAACAAAGGGGTTAACCCTGAGGTCACACTTAATGACCTCGTCCCACGTCTTCTCGGTCTACCCCTCGCAACCCCACCCCCAACATTAACACTTCCCACCTTCTGCACCCAGTTATCATCCTCCATCCTCTCCACATGCCCAAACCATCTCAATCTACCTCTCCTCATCTCAACACCAATACACTCCAGTCCCATCCTACCTCTCAACTCTTTGATCGTAAACCCAGGCTTTGCACGCAGGGACGCACTGCACATCCACCTAATCATTGTCATTTCTGTACGTTTGAGCCTGCAAATAACCTCTTCTTTTACTGCCCAGGTCTCACTACCATACAGCTTCACACTCCTAACACATGCTGCATACAAAGACCTCTTAGCACATAGGGAGAGTCCTCTCCATGTCAGGAGAGGCAACAGCTCCCTGAACTTCTTCCAACCACTTCCCACCCTAGCCACAGAGCTAGCTCCAGCCTCCCCTCCAGCACATATGTCTCCCAAATAACAAACTCTTCCACACACTCATGAGACAGCAGGTTCAATCCTTTTACGCCTAACAATCTCCACCTGCTCTCCCCGACACTCCGCACACATAAAATCAGCATTATCTCAGTCTGTCTCTAATACCATTACATCTCTTGTGCACCCATTTATCACAAACACTGCACAAGATGGAACTACTTCCCATCCCTTTGTGACAAACTGCACATGGCCACTCTCCCTCTTCTTTGACTGTACTGCATTTACCCTTAGCCCTTTGTGCCCAATACCATCTCTTCACTTCTTAAATCTTTCCTCCGCCTGCCTTTCATTCTCTGCAATCAACACCAAATCATCAGCATACAACATCTCCCACGGGAATCCATTTTTGAAGTCACGTGAGAGGTCTTCAGGTACCCTGATAAACAACAAGGGACTCAAAACTGACCCCTGATGCACACCAACATTCACAGAAAACTCATCGCTCAAATCTCCATTCACTCTTACCTGGGAGAGAGCACCCACATACATAGCCATAACCACCCTAACCAGCCACTCCTCCAACCCAAGCTTTCTCATTACCCACTTCACCACCTCTCTAGGGACTCTGTCAAAGGCCTTTTCGAAATCAACAAAAACAAAGTACAGTTCTCTTTTCTTTCCAATATTTTTTTCCTGAAGGTTGTTGAACAATGAATATGGCATCAGTGGTCCCCCTGCCTGGCATAACCAAACTGCATCTCATCAATATTCACTCTTTCTCTAATCATACCTTCCAGAACTCTCTCCATTACCATTATTATTTGATCTAAAAGCTTTATACCTCTGTAATTTCCACGGCATCATTCTTCCCTTTGTACACATTTACAATTACACTCTTCAGCCAATCATCTGGGACAACACACTCATATATAATCCTATTTATCAGGTCAGCAACTAACCTCACCTCTGTATCTCCTGAGGCCTTCAACATTTCAGCAGTCAACCCAGACACACTTGCTGCCTTCCCCACCCGAATCCTGCTTATTGCCTCACTCACAGTAGCAGTGTCAATCAAAGGCCAAGGGCTAAACACTGGATCTGCTGGCTCCAAACCTTCTCTGTCACAGTCAAACTCCTCGTTCAACAGCCAGCTATAATGCTTTCTTCGTGCATCTTTAATATCCCCACTGTTCACCACTACCCTTCATTATTCATCACACACTGCTCACCTGTAATATCCTAATTATCCCTCTTCACCTGCTTTGCCATCTTAAATATCATATTTTTTCCTTCCCACATGATTTAGGTTATCAAGTAAAAGTCTCTGTGACTCAGACTTCACCCTGTATACCCCTCTTGTAGCCTTACGTTTGGCAGCCAAGTATTCCTCCTTGTTGCCACTCTTCTTCCATTCCCAGAAAAGCCTTCATTTCTCCTTAACTGCAGTTTCTACACCCTCATCCCACCACCAAGTTACTTTATGTCTTGGTGGGTCTCTTGTACAACCGCATATTGCATCAGTAACTCTCAAGAGGTTGTTCTTAAGGGCTCTGTACTGTTCATTAACACCTCTGTCTGTGACTTCCTGTTCAGCCACCATTCTCCTCATCTCACTATAGAAGGCATCCTGTACTGCTTGGTTTTCCAGCTTCCATATTTTCCTCCTAGGTACATTTGTCCTCTTTTTCATCACTCGTTCTTTGAGCATCACGTCACAAATCAATAGTTTGTGCTTCAGGAGATAGGTTTATTGCCCATGTAATACCACTCAGGGATGAGTGAGGCTGGTCACTCATATCTTAAATGTCAGGACCAACTTGCCTAGCCTCGGGCTCCTACGCTTCTCATGGGGGAATGTAGGATTGGATGATGAATGAATGAAATTTTTTTCTCTACTTTTCAGTACTTTCAGCCTCCTTAAAGCCTTTGTTGTATGTTTTTTTGACTTCTCATTGGTACATTAGATTGTACCCTAAGGAAGCATATCTGTAAGCTGGTTGGATTCATAGAGGGCCTGTAGTATACAGGTTGGAGTCACACCTGAGGGTTGGTAAACGTAATAGATGTTTATGAAGGAAAATGGATCTCTGAGTACCGTATATGGACTCCACTTGAGCAGTACCTTAGGTTAACGCTTTATCCATGCTGGAGGAAGTTTTTCTGTAATTGTATTTTATGTCACATATCCTGACTTATAGCCTCATCTTTCCTTCCCAGTACTGTACAGACAAGGATGGGTCAGTGAAGGGTGTAGTAGTAACTAAGAGTGCAATGCTGGCCCATTGTCGCACCCTAACATCTGCTTGCAACTACACTGAAGGCGAGGTTGCAGTATGTGTCCTGGATTTTAAGCGTGAGGTGAGAATCAGTCTTTTTTTTATGTAGCTGTCATATTGAGATGTAAATATATTTTTCATTTGGTTTTTAGTGTATGCATCAAGCTTATATAGATTTTCTTGTTTTAACACTCACAGTTTGGATTGCCTTACTGTTCTCAGCCTCTTGTGGTGAGACTGTCACCTTGAAATAATGTTCTCTGATTTTACTGAAATAATGATGAAGGAAGAAGTAGGCAGCACATCATCCACTCGCTTGATGTCGGGCTGTCTTCTTCCTTCACCATTATTATTGTTTTTTCTTGTGTCTGCCCTGCTCTCTTCCTATTTCTCCCATCTTTCCTGTCACTTTTTATTTCTTTTCTTTCTATCTCAGGTAACTTTACAGTGAGTGACAAGGCTAATGATTTCTTGTAGACCAAGAAATCATTAACAGCACTGGGTGGTAACCATATAACCAACCCATACATGTTCTCTACATGTCAATAAGTGGGTTGGCAGAGGGTTAGTGCCCGTCCCTGTAAAACAACCAACTCAGAGTCTAACTACCACTCGTTATGGGATTATGGCATCTGGCTATAAGTAGATAGATGGTCGTAGCTATTTCAGATTTGGTTGCTATGGACTGTCCAAACTATTTTTCATAGATAATCATGGCAGTTTGAGTTTACTCATAAATTTTTGTGTGGAAGCATGCATACCAGGTATTATAAGTGTCAAAAAAAGTATGTTGTGAAGTAGACTTCATACATCTCCTGCAAAAAGTAAGATGATGAATACTGATGGAGAGGTACATAGTATCTGAGCTGACATTGCTTATGCTTTATTAACAGGTTGGGCTGTGGCACTCAATGCTGTGCTCAGTGTTTAATGGGATGCATGTCATCTTCATACCTTACTCTGTCATGAAGGTCAACCCAGCTTCATGGATGCATATGATCACAAGATTCAAAGGTATTTTATGGTGGAATGTTAATAAAACTGTTCTGTAATCTAGGATATAAGTTCAGATTGATATACATGATCATTAATTTAGGAATAAAAAGGATATTATTGAACAGCACAGGAAAAACACAAGAATAGTGCTTGTTGGATAAGGAAATAGACAGATATAAAGGATTTCAGTACTATAATTCAAGAAAAGAAATAACATGGCAAGTCACATTTTGATAGAGCAGATTGCTAATGGATTGTTAACATGGCAGTTCATATGTGTAATAGAACAGATAACTAACACATGGATAACTTGGCAGGTCACAATATTCTTTTATTGAATAGGTAGCTAACAGATGGATAACATAGTAGGTCAAATTTTACTAAAACATATAGCCAACAGATGAAATAATGAGGGTAACAGAGAGATAGCTCAGAGATAGAGAGAGAGAGAGAGAGAGAGAGATGCAGACAAAGAATGGTGATGGAGATTAAATTTGTAAGTGTGCCATTCTAAATATAGAAAAGGCTAACAGATATATGAATTACCCTGAAGAAAGATGGAAGAGTTCTTTACCATGCACAGGTTGAATAATGATTATAGAGATCATAGCTGACCCCTCCTTCCCTCTTATTTATTACCAGATGATTTCATTGTATTTACAGTTAGGAAAAACTTCTTTCACTGCAGTAATTATGCCCTCATGACACAGTGAATCATCAGGATATCCACAGGGCTCGTTCTGGATACAAGTAACCACTTTGGTCCCCCTTCTGTCTGTAGTAGTAGTAGTAGTAGTAGTTGTTCCCTAGGCAGTCTGGCCGAACAGCCCCGAGTCCCTAAGGAAGGCCATGGCCGAGACCGAGCTTTCCCACAAAGCTCTCAAGGAATGTATGTTGTGTTGTTGGCGTATGTGATCGTGTGCAGTGCAGTCTTCCATGATGTGCTTAATAGTGTCGGGTGCTGTGTTACATCCTGGATAGGCATCAGCGACGGAGTCATCCAGCCTCTTCTGATATCTTAAGAGGGCTGGCTGATGCCCACATCTCAGCCTGCCCAGGTGGACGTTGTCCTCACGAGGGAGATAGGATTCAGAAGGATGGATATCAGGTGGCTGTGCATGCAGCTGTTTGTTGTCCTTAAGTGACTGAATGGAATGGCAAGTGATCTGAGTATGAATATGCTTCTGGAGTCTGATCTGAGGCAGGGGGGGGGGTAGAGATGACAGTATTTGTGTATGATATCATGTGCTGGGTGTTGTTTTGATGTTCCTTGGTGTGTGTGTGGATGTGCTGCCATGTAGTTTAGTGGATGTTGTGGGTTTGTGGAGGCTGCAGCGAGAATTTGGGCGCCTCTCATGTCTAGATGATCCTTGACTTTGAGGACTTTGGTTTCTTGGTATAGGTGGTCTGTAGGTGTAGTAGCTGTGCTGCCTGTGATTATTTTTAGGGCCTAGTTTTGTTTGGTCTGAAGAGTGTTATAGTGTGTTTTAGAGAGGTTAGGAGCCCAAACAGGGCTTGTATAATTCATCACTGAACATATATATTGTTTGTATACT
>JAGKTI010001969.1:62290-73544 GCA_018397915.1 Birgus latro | reverse complement strand
AATGCCAGTGAATTTCATGTCCGGTCATAACCTAACCTAACCTAACCAAACATTGTGTTAATCATAATTTCCTGCTTTTAATTTAATTTTTTCATGCATGGTTTAAGTGCACCAGCTATGAAAAAGGTGAATGCCTTTGATTATTGTGCAAGATGATTACCATAAAGATTTATATGTCTAACCTGTTTTCAGCATGCTGTAAATGTGTTAAAAAATTTCCCTAAATGTTAATCGTAATTTCCTGCTTTCAATTTAATTTTTTCATGCATGGTTTTTAAGTGCACCAGCTATGAAAAAGGTGAATGCCAGTGAATTTCACCTAACCTAACCTAGCCATTTTTCTGGTAACAGTTTACATATTTACTGTATTTGATGCTTTGTATCCAATAATTTAGTGCATAAAATGTGAGAAAAGATGTTCCATGTCGGATACTTACTTATACTGTGCTGGCAAGTTTTGACCACCTATGCCTCACTCACCTCTAAATCATCATTTTTTGGTTAAAATTCAATTAATTCATGCTTTGTGTGCATTATTTATGTGAAAAGGGACCTAAATAAGTGCTATACATGTCCGGTAGGGAGGTAGGAAGGTAGTTTTCTGATTTAGGTTAGGTTAGGGTCATGAATGACCAGTGCTGGAGCTTCAGGGCCCAATATTCGGACAAGACCACTGTCTGGACATGCCTTTGGCTCTATTGCGTCGAATAATGGAGGGATTACTCTACTTATCGACCCTAACCCAGCCTAACTCAGAAACCACGTACATACAGTAATCCCTCCATTATTCCATGTAATAGAGCCAAAGGCATGTCCGGAAATTGGTTCTGTCCAGATTTTTAGCCCTGAAGCTCCCTCACTGGTACTTTCGGACCCTAACCAAACCTTACTAAGAAAACCACCTACCTACCTCCCTACCGGACATGCATAGCACCTATTTAAGACCCTATTCACATAAATAATGGACACAAAGCATGAAATAAATGAAATTTAACCAGAAAATGATGATATACAGGAGAGTATGGCAAATATGTTCACTAGTTGACAGCATAGTGAAATTAGGTAACAGACATGAAAATCACCTTTTTCACAGCCATTGCACATGAATATGGGACACAAAACATGAAATAAATGAAATGAAACCAGAGAATGAGTATTTAGAGGTAAGTATGGAAAGTATTTGGCAGTTGACAGTGTACTTACATGTCTGTGGTGGTTGTTACGAAGATTACACCACCTCTAATGCTCTGATAGTGGTGAAAATGCTCTTGAAGCACGTACAGTAATCCAGTGTTGTGCTGCACTTTAGCCTTAGCACTGTGAATTATAATTGTTTAAACAAAAACGAGCACGAGCACCTGCCATCCCAACGATCGTTACTCACGATGGTAGTTGAGCGGGAACTGGGGAGGGAAAGGGGACCCTAGGGAGAGGGAGGCGATTGTAACACAGCTGTTTGGCGCCGCATGCAAAATTCAGTCTTACGGATTAAAAAAACAAAAAAATGGGAGGGGGGGAGAGGGGCATTTTTTTGTTCCAAACACCCAAGCCAACGATGTCCGGACAATGGGGTGTCCAGTTATTGGGCGTCCGGATAATAGAGTGATTACTGTACCTCCCTACTGGACATGCATAGCTAGTCACATAAGTAAGGGACACAAAACATGAAATAAATGAAATGGAACCAGAGAATGAGGATTTAGAGGTGGGTTTCATTTCGTTTCGTTTCGTTTTTGAAGGCTCCAACATGCTTGCATGCGTCGGCCTTGGTCATCTAGTGGCGGCTCTCCACGCTGCTCGATCCCTGGGAGCCTCCCTGTTCAGTCCCTTAACCCTTAAGTCACACTTAATGACCTCGTCCCATGTCTTTCTCGGTCTACCCCTCCCAACCCCTCCCCCAATATTAAAACCTCTCACCCTCTGTACCCAATTATCATCCCCCATCCTCTCCACATGTCCAAACCACCTCAGCTTACATCTCCTCATCACAACACCAATACACTCCAGTCCCATCCTACCTCTCAACTCTTCCATCGTAAACCCAGCCCCCCCAGGCCTTGCACGCAGGGACGCACTGCACATCCACCTAACCATTGTCATTTCTGTACGTTTAAACCTGCGAATATCCTCTTTCTTTACTGCCCAGGTCTCACTACCAAACAGCATCACACTCCTAACACATGCTGCATACAAAGACCCCTTAGCACGTAAGGAGAGTCCTCTCAATGTCAGGAGAGGCAACAGCTCCCTGAACTTCTTCCAACCACTTCTCACCCTAGCAACCGAGCTAACTCCAGCCCCACCTCCGGCACATAACTTGTCTCCCAAATAACAAAACTCCTCCACACATTCAAGAGACTCACCTGCAAGTTCAACCCTCTTACGCCTAACAATCTCCACCTGCTCTCCCCGACACGCTGCACACATGAAATCAGCATCATCTCGCAGTCTACCTCTAATACCACTACATCTCTTGTGCACCCACTTATCACAAACACTACACAAGATGGAATTACTTCCCACACCCTTGTGGCAAACTGCACATGGCCACTCTCCCTCTTCTCTGATTGTACCGCCACCAACCCTAGATATCATCACTTTTGTTTTATCTGCATTTACCCTCAAGCCCTTGTACCCCATACCATCTCTCCACTTCTTAAATCTTTCCTCTGCCTCGTTTTCATTGTCCGCAGTCAACACCAAATCATCAGCATACAACATCTCCCATGGGAGTCCATCTCTGAAGTCACGTGAGAGGGCTTCAAGCACCATGATAAACAACAAGGGACTCAAAACTGACCCCTGATGCACACCAACATTCACGGGAAACTCATCACTCAAAGCTCCATTCACCCTTACCTGAGTGTGAGCACCCACGTACATGGCCATAACCACCCTAACCAGCCACTCTTCCAACCCTAGCTTTCTCATTGCCCACTTCACCACCTCTCTAGGGACTCTGTCAAAGGCCTTTTCCAAATCAACAAAAACAAAATACAATTCCCTTTTCTTTCCAATATATTTTTCCTGAAGCTGTCGAACAATGAATATGGCATCAGTGGTCCCCCTGTCTGGCATAAACCCAAACTGCATCTCATCGATATTCATTCTTTCTCTAATCATACCTTCTAGAACTCTCTCCATTACTTTCATTATCTGATCTAAGAGCTTTATACCTCTGTAATTTCCCCTTTCCAGGGCATCACCCTTTCCTTTGTACACATTTACAATTACACTCCTCAGCCAATCATCTGGGACAACACACTCATATATAATCCTATTTATCAGGTCAGTGACTAACCTCACCCCAGTATCTCCTGAGGCCTTCAACATTTCGGCAGTCAACCCAGACACACCTGCCGCCTTCCCCACCCGCATCCTGCCTATTGCCTCACTCACAGTAGCAGCGTCAATCAAAGGCCAAGGGCCAAACACTGGATCAGCGGGCTCCAAGCCTTCTCTATCCCAATCAAACTCCTCATTCAACAATTGGCTATAATGCTCTCTCCATGCATCTTTAATATCCTCACTGTTCATCACTACCCTTCCATCATCATTCTTCACACACTACTCACCTTCAATGTCCCGATTATCCCTCTTCACCTGGTTTGCCACCCAAAAAATCATATTTTTCCTTTGTCCATGATTTAGATTATCAAGTAAAAGTCTCTGTGACTCAGACTTCGCCCTGTATACCTCTCTTCTAGCCCTGCGCTTGGCAGCCAAGTACTCCTCCCTGTTACCACCATTCTTCCATTCCCGGAAAAGCCTTCTTTTCTCCTTAACTGCAGCTTCTACACCCTCATCCCACCACCAGGTTACTTTATGTCTTGGTGGGCCTATTGTCCAACCGCATATTGCATCGGTAACTCTCAAGAGGTTGTTCTTAAGGGCTCTATACTGTTCATTAACACCTCTATCTACGGCTTCCTGTTCAGCCACCACTCTCCTCATCTCATTATAAAAGGCATCCCTTACTGATTGGTTTCCCAGCTTCCATATTTTCCTCCTAGGTACATATGTCCTCTTTCTCATCATTCGTTCCTTAAGCACCATGTCACAAATCAATAGTTTGTGCTGCTGCACACACTCCTCGCTTCCTATAACTTTAACATCCCTCACTAATCTCCTATCAACCCTCCTGGGTATGGAAAGTATTTAGCAGTTGACAGCCTACTGAAACAGACATGAAAATCACTATGAAAATCACCTTTTAAAGACCCAGTGCACACAAATAAGGGACATAAAGCATGAAATAAATGAAATGGAACAAGAGAATGAGGGTTTAGAGATGAGTATGGAAAATTTTTGACAGTTGAGAGCCTACTGAAACTCGGTAACAGACATGAAAATCACAATGAACATTACATTTTTAAGACCCTATGCACACAGTTAAGGAACACAAAGCATGAAATAAATGAAATGGAACCAGAGAATAAGGATTTAGAGGTGAGTATGGAAAATATTTAGCAGTAGAAAGTGTACTTAAAAGTCGTCCGTGGTGGTGGTTATGAGGATTAACCCACCTCGAAGGCTCTGACAGTGGTGAAAATGCTCCTGAAGCACGTACAGTAATCCAGTGTTGTGGTGCACTTAATCCTTAGGACTGTGATTTATAATTTTTTAAACAAAAACTAGCACGAGCACCTGCCATCCCAATGATCGTTTACTCACGATGGTAGTTGAGCGGGAACTGGGGAGGGGAAGGGGAGCCTGGGGAGAGGGAAGTGATTGTAAACACAGCTGTTCGGCTCCACGCGCTAAGTTCAAACTTACAGATTTTTAAAAATGGATTTTTTTCGTCTTTTTTGCATTTTGGCGGCATTTTTGGGTTCCGAGGACCTGAGTCCAAAATGTCTAGGCATTGGGGGTATCTGGTTATTGGGCATTCGGATATCAGAGTGATTGCTGTAATGCAATATCCGGTGCCGAAATGGGACATAGCTGAAGGTTTTATGCAACATCCAGCGTTGAGTTGTATCAGTCGGCTCGTAAACGGTAGCCAACTGGCGCTGTGCTGTGTTACAGTAATCTCTTGCTTATCCGGACGGCCATTACCTGGACAATCCATTACCCAGACACTGTGATCTGGCTGTTGGAAACCATTCTTCGTACATTTTTCATAATATCCAGACAATATGCATGTGTCCAGGTGGAAATTATGGCTGCAGGAACATTTTCACTCCCAGCCAGGTGGGAATAGCCTGGTGATGCTCCCCTGTCTGGCTGGGAAGTTCACCCAGCATCCACTAGAGACTCCCTCAGTCATTCCCAGTTCCTGCCCACAGACAGTGTAGTGTAGTATGGGGATGCACGTAGTGGTTTTTGTGGTTGTTCCCTTCCTACTTGAGGCCCATGCTATTTCTTGCATGCCTCCTCCTAGGGTATGTGATGATGGCCCCTTCACCAGGGAAAAGGAAGAAGGTAGTGCTGACTCTTTAGAAGCAGGAGAACATGGGTAAGATTGATACGGGATGGTTGAATTGTGAGTGGTGACATTGATTTTATTCTAGCTTACTGTATTGTATCATGATTTTATTCCATTTTACCAATATGTTTTGCGTGCCCACTGCATTTTTCTTGTGTAGCCATTTTTTTCATGTTTTCATGTCACTTTAGTGGTGATTGCTTGTCAGTGGTAGTAGTAGTACAGTAGTTGTTCCCTAGGCAGTCTGGTCGAACAGCCCCGAGTCCCTAAGGAAGGCCACAGCTGAGACCGGGCTTTCCCACAGAGCTCTCAAGGAGTGTATGTTGTTGGTGCAGGTGATTGTGTGCAATACAGTCTTCCATAATGTGCTTAACCCCTTAACCGCGGGTCGTCACTGTCGTGATGGTTGGGCGCAATGGATCAAACCACGGGGTGTCACTTTGGTGATTCTGTGTTGTTTTGAATTCGCCTGGGCTTTCAAGTGGTGACTTGTATCATCTGTCAGTACTGCCAATGTCCAACAATAGTCAGAGCTGCTAATGTCATCAGTACTCCCATCCATTGTTGACAATTTAGCCATTTTCCCCCATTCTAGACTCCCCTCCCTACGTCCCCTCCATTACCCTCTCGTGTCGTCTACTTAGCCGCTTTGCGCTACGTAAATCTTCTCCTGATTTTTCCACCGATTTCATCCATTGAAGCGAACCCTATGCCCTATTCTTATACAAAATTATATATATAAAAAATAAGGTAATTGATAGTGCCATACACATGGAATTGGCTAATTATCACTTGGGAACATCCAACCTGCACTGGTTTGCTAATTTCCCTTACTTTTTTTCCCCGTGAAATATGCCGTATGAGCTGTTCTCGTAATATAAATGTATATAAGAAAGGAAGGGAGAAGTCTGAGTGACATTTATATTCACCTGGAACTACCTAATTTATTATGTATTGTCTAGATTTCATATGACTTATTTCTTAGCATATACTGTACATTAGCAGCTGACATTTTCAACTCTTGGCTACCGAGATACGTACATCTCAGTTCACTGCCGTCCCTCAATGTGTAGGCACGTCGCAGTCGCGCCCCTTAATTTCTGCTGATTTTGCGCCCATTATGAAAGGCCCTGTGACCTCTACCCCTACTAAACATCATGTGGGAAGTGGTAAGGGACTGTAGATATATGTAAGTGTAATAAAGTACTAGAAATAATAAAGTGTGAGTGTGTATATGAATAAGAAATGACAATACGAGCGGCGAATTAGCACGTGTGGGAAGCTTGTACGCGCTCGTATTTTTCATTGCTTTCACAGTGTTTTTTTTTTCTTTTTTCGGAGTATGGATTCCAAACTACTTGGAAATCATTGAATAGTGTTTTTAGTGTTAATATCAGGCAGTGGTATTCATATTACGGGATGTCGGGAGGTGTAAAGTGAAGACTTAGTTACCCAACTTCAGAATTCTCCACAAGTCCTACGGTAGTTGACGAGTGCTAAAAAAAACATCCCAGGAGAAAGCTGAAGGTAGGTGCCATAAAAATATGTAATTGTAATATTCTGGACTAATAACTGATTTTTGGCAAATATTTTTAAAAAGTCAGTCGGAGTGTGGATTTGCCCCGCGATATGGGCACAGCGCACCTCCGACAACCCCACAGTTAAAGGGTTAATGTATTTCTCCTCACGCTTCTGTCACATTCACATCCACACCACAACGCTCCTTTACTTCCCGATCTGTCAATCTGTTTCTCCATGTAACTCCACATGCTTCTCTCAGATAAACCATTTCCACTGCTCCCACTCTTGGCTTGTGTCCTTCCAACAAGGTCCAAGCTTCACTTCTGTGCGTTAGAGTTGGTATCATAATACTGTCATTACAGTGACTTTATTACGTTCATGCTCACTTCACTGTTTCTTATCACTGCTTTCAAAGAACCAGCAACCCTTCTTCCTTGTTGTACCCTTTCAAACATTTTGGGGGAGGCGGTGGCTCAGTTGGTAGAGTGGTGGCCTGCCGTCCTACCCAACCCAGGTTCAAAACCCGACTGGGGCAGGGAACAGTCTAAGGATTTGAATTTCATAAATGCGCAGACTTTACTGATCTACCAGAAGACCCACCAACATGTAAAAATACTCCCGCTAATACCAATACACCAGTCCTGTATGAGACATCCCTAGCATGTATTCAATATGGACAGTGGGTGTTACTGAAGTGGTAACATGTGGAGGTGTATGGTATATAGGAGGACTACTGGCCATGTACGTGGGTGCTCGCACCAAGGTATAAGTGAATGGAGTTTTGAGTGATGAGTTTTCCGTGAATGTTGGTGTGCATCAGGGGTCAGTTTTGAGTCCCTTGTTGTTTATCATGGCGCTTGAAGCCCTTTCTTGTGACTTCAGAGATGGACTCCCATGAGAGATGTTGTATGCTGATGATTTGGTGTTGATTGCAGAGAATGAAAAGGAGGCGGAGGAAAGATTTAAAAAGTGGAGAGATGGTATGGGGCACAAGGGCTTAAGGGTAAATGCAGATAAAACAAAGTGATGATATCTAGGGTTGGTGGTGGTACAATCAGAGGAGAGGGAGAGTGGCTATGTGCAGTTTGCCACAAAGGTGTGGGAAGTAATTCCATCTTGTGTAGTGTTTGTGATAAATGGGTGCACAAGAGATGTAGTGGTATTAGAGGTAGACTGCGAGATAATTCTGATTTCATGTGTGTGGCGTGTCGGGGAGAGCAGGTGGAGATTGTTAGGCTTGAAAGGATTGAACTTGCTGGTGAGTCTCTTGAGTGTGTGGAGGAGTTTTGTTATTTGGGAGACATGTTATGTGCCGGAGGTGGGGCTGGAGTTAGCTCGGTTGCTAGGGTGAGAAGTGGTTGGAAGAAGTTCAGGGAGCTGTTGCCTCTCGTGACATTGAGAGGACTCTCCTTATGTGCTAAGGAGTCTTTGTATGCAGCATGTGTTGAGTGTGATGCTGTATGGTAGTGAGACCTGGGCAGTAAAGGAAGAGGATATTCGCAGGTTTAAACGTACAGAAATGACAATGATTACGTGGATGTGCAGTGCATCCCTGCGTGCAAGGCCTGGGGGGGTTGGGTTTACGATGAATGAGTTGAGAGGTAGGATGGGACTGAAGTGTATTGGTTTTGTGATGAGGAGAGGTAGGCTGAGGTGGTTTGGACATGTGGAGAAGGTCTATCTATCTATTGCCAGACACCATAATCCCATAAGGGGTGGCCATTTGACTTTGAGTTTTTTTTTTTTACGGGGAGGGGAACTAACCCTCCACCAACCCACTTGTTGACACGTAGGGAGCACGTATGGTTTGGTTATATGGTTACTACCCAGCGTTGTAAATGGTTTCTTGGCTTACAGGAGAGGATGGGGGATGATAATTGGGTACAGAGGGTGAGGAGTGTTAATATTGGGGGAGGGGTAGACCAAGAAAGACATGGGACGAGGTCATTAAGCGTGACTTAAGGGTTAAGGGACAGAACAGGGAGGCTGCCAAAGATCGAGCAGCATGGAGAGCCGCCATTAGGTGACCAAGGCCGATGCATGCAAGCATGTTGGAACCTTCAGAAATGAAACGAAACTGGGCCTTGGAAGCCAGGCTGTAAGCCTATGCCCAGAGTTGGACACATTAAAAAAAAAAAAACACCCTCCAAACTTCCATACTTACTCATCACACTACCCGAGTTCTTCAGCGCACTCACATTTTACATTTCCTCCTCATCCAACCTCACTGTACATTCATTGACTTCATTTTTCTCAAAGACCGTAACTTTACTCTTCCCTACATTCACAATTAGACTCTGCTTCTTATACACTCTTCTTAACTTGTTCTCCAAGCCTTGTAGTTCCCTTTCGTCTTCACTTAACAATATAGTATCATCTTCAAACAACTGTACAGGGAGTTTCCAAACACTGCCCTCTTTTATTAAAGCAACTTCAGCATCCACTGCCCTACCTTGCATCTCTTTTATAACCCCATCCATATACTGATTTAACAGCCATCAAGACATGACACATCTCTCATTCAATCGAGCATTCAAATAGAAAAAGTCACTCGTCACTTAATTCACTATCCACGTGCACTGCAGTCATAGCCCCCTCATATAAACTCTTCATGGCATTCAACAGCTTCCCATTTACTCCATATATTCTTAATATTTTCCACATTCTTTGTCCATCCACCCTGTCATATGCATTCTCAAAATTCATGTGCGCCGCATACAGCTTTATTCCCTTCTCTAGAAACTTTTCGACTAAAGGCCTAAGAATGAATATCTGATCTATGCAACCTCTTCCCTTCCTAAAACTTTCTTGTTCTTCACCAACTAATTCCTCTGTTTTTTCCTTAACACTGTCAATAAGTATCCTACCATACACTTTTCCTGTTACACTAGGAGGACAAATGCCCCCATGATTACCATACACTTCTTTTTCCCCTTTTTCTTTGTACAGGGGAATAACTATACAGTACTTGACTTCCAATCCTTCGGGACTTTACACGCCTCGCTGGCCACTCTGCACATCTTCAATATCCATTCTATTACTGTCTCTCCCCGATGTTTCAGCATTTCAGCACACACTCCATCAGTTTCTGGGGCTTTCCCCATTTTGACTTTCTTCTTTGCTTCCTCGACTTCCATCCTACTGATTTTTTCCTCTCTTCTCACCTCACTCCTACTCCCAGCCATTCCCCAGCCACTAATCCTTGCATCACTTTCATTCTTTATGTTTAAAAGTTCCTGACAGTGTTGTCTCCATCTTCTCACTTTTTCCCACTTCTCCACTAGCTATAAACTCTTTTTATTTTTCACTCTCCAATAACTTCTTTATCACCCTGTCTTACTCTCTTTACCTCTTTTCAGAACATTTTATAACATTCCCTCCACTTTACACTCAAATTCCTTCCAATTTCCTCATCCACTCTCCTCATACTCTCTTATTAATCTTTTCACCTCTATCTTCCTATCTGCATACAATTCTCTTCTGTCTCTCAGCTTCCTCCATGCCCCTGCTTCCCATCCACTCACTATATGCTATTTTCTTTGTGCCACAGATTGTCTCACCTCTTCATTCCACCATACTGTTCCTTGCTCCCCATTTCTTCTTCTCTTCACTCCACACACCATCTCACATGCTGCACAGATTGCTTCTGTTAATATCTTCCACATACTTTCCATGTCCTCCACCTGCTCCAAATCACATTTACCCAGTTGTTCCTCCACTTCTCTCTTATGTTCTGCTTTTTTTCCACCCTCTTGCAACCTTTTTACCATCCTTGTATGGACTACTTCTTCCTGTCCTTCCCTTCTTCTTTTCCTCCATTGCATTTGAACCCTGACTTTCTCCACCACCACATGGTGGTCAGAAAGTCCACTCCCCCAACCTCTGTGTATGAATATCCAACAAGTTTAACTTTCAGTTTTAGGTCCAGAAGGCAACGCCTGTCTGCTCCTCACGTATGTTTTTCAGACACTGGGTTTTATCCCAGTAGACTTATGCGAAGCCTCATATTATGGCCAAGATGGTGCTGTATTGATCTACAGTGCATTCATTTGAACCATGCATTTGGAGTCTACCTGAGTTTCCATTTTTGCAGCTGATTAAGTGTTATTATAAGGAGAACTCAGGTAAGAAATAGCTCATTGTGTTTCCATTTCATATTTGTACTAAGTAGCTGGAATCGATAATAACAGGTGAGTATTAATTGCAAATGATGACCAAATATGGGAAAGTATTAGTAGCATGTGAAACAATAGTATAATAGATATGGGAAAGAGACACAGGCAAATTTTAAATTCACCACTGACA